>BLSH010532494.1:299816-310319 GCA_018402905.1 Glandirana rugosa
CCCCCCCCCCCCGACTTTAATTAAAGATCTGAAGCTCCATAAAGTGGCTGGGGATTCAGATTTCACCCCACCCCCCCCTCCCATCCTGGCACCAATTGGTCTGACCGGGTCTCCCTGTCAGTTTTTCAAGCGGACCCAAACAGACCCTCCATTGTCCTCTATAGAGTGGTAGTTGTAAATAGACTTGCGTCTGTTTACGCCTGCCTACATCCAATCCAATCCAATCTGCCAAAAACAAATGAAGGGGATCTGTTCCCCTGTCTAGGCAGATGGGATCGGAGGACAGTTGGGTGTAAACAGACACAAGTCACAACAGGCACTTAACCACCCATAGAGCAGAGTGGGCTGTGTGGGCTCTACTTAGCAGGGGATCAGCAAACAGATCCCAAGCTGAGCAAGTGGATAGGAAGCAGATTCTGCCCCTTTGTCCCCATGTAATCTTCTCTGTTTTGCCCCATGTCCCTTTCTGTCCCCATTTCTCTTTTTACCTTGCACTCTGTTCCTATGTTCCCATCTATTCCTCCCTCTAGAGGGTCCCCATGGTGTACATGTCAGCGGACTGTCTTATGCAAAGCAAAGAAGGAAGATTTACCTTTCACCCCCCACTCCATGCTGATCCCACTGCTGTGCTTGCTGACTCCTCCCCCTAGTCTCACTGGACTCCTCCCCCTCATCTCTCGCCTCCAGTTCAGCATCAATTGTTGACTCTGTGCTGGACTGGAGGCATTTTTGTACCGTCTATGTGGCCGGGAATTGTACATTGTGGGGCTGGAGCCTGAAGGAGTTGTTCTGCCCTTCACCTGGGGCTCGGAGAGAGGAGTAACAGTAGCCGTCTGGAGTGGAGAGCAAATGGAGGCTAGTGTGACTTGGAGGCAGCTGATTTTCACAGAATCACAGTGCAGTGCTGCATGTCACAGCGCACGCTGTGGGACCTGTGCTAAACTGGGTAAAGGTGTGAGCAGGGCCAGCATCAGCATCAGCATCAGCTTTTCTTGAGGGACCCATGGGTTTAGCGGTGTTTTTCTTGCGTCTATCTTGCAAGTTTACTTTGCGCTATAAGCAAGGATACTCAGACCTCTGCAGTGTACAATTGTGCTTTTACTGAACAAAAATGCTACAAAACAGTTACAATATTAGGAATACAGTACAATACTGACAGATATATCAAGCAAGATGCCTAGCAAATAAGCAGAAAACTATGTTCTGTAACAGTAGAAATACGCTGAAAGTTACTTAACTCCGGTTACTGTGTGTTCATGATCTGCTTTGACAACGAGGACAGTTGGCAGTTGCTTTGGAAATCAGATATCTTTCTTCTTCAATGGATGGTTACAGACATTTCCTCTTCGGTCTTAAGGCATGATGCAAGTCCTCCCCAGCTTATGCCTGGCAACCTTTATATAGCTCAGGTTGTTTACCATAACAACCAACTAACAGAAAGACATCTCTGTCATTCAATTAGAGATGCACTCTCAAATTCTACCTCAAGATGGCACTCTTACCTGTTTACTGTAGCTATAGAGACAATATACTGCTCAAACTGTCAGCTGAATAGAACAATGGTATCTACGTCCCCATTGTATCCAACAGCATTTGTTTGAGAAGTATCCACTTAAGCCAAACCTGACAGTAATGTGATTTATTTTTCTATGACCAACTACTAAACAGACTGTCCCATGTAATGTCATATCTGATTAACATATAAAAAAATCATATTGTTTAAGAAGCGCAACACAAGCGCCCTCCCTCTCCTCTCGCATTAAGGTGACTGCCTTCCTCCCTCCGGCTCTGCACCCGCCCAGGTTGAGTATCCATGTGTGGACACCTTGCTCTGGGGGGGGCACCCCCCTTGCCCCTACCTGCAAATGCCCATGTCTGAGGGGACTAAAATGTACAATACTACAGAGTCCTTATAAATAGGAATGCCTGGTTTCTAATGGACTTAAACAATTATTATATTGCTTCCTAATTATTTTATTTGGACAAAGGTTCAGTGAAAAAAAAACACTAGTAATAGAAAAAATAGGTAGGATTAAATGCAAACTGGCATTCAGCTACATTGTCTTTCTTCTCAGTCTGCTGTTCTAAACAAAAACAGAATTTTGTTTACAGACACTCGCCTCTTTTTTATATGAACTGTAAAACTACAAAGACAATTAAGTACTGTCCATGATACATTTTTTTATTTGCACTAACATCCAATATTTCAGGACAAGCTTTCGGAGCGTACCCACTATTTCAAGGACCAAGCAATGAAGAAAGAGGTAACATCCCGAAAGCTTATTCTCAAAATTTGGATGTTAGTGGAATAAAAAATATCATGGACAGTACTACATTTTTTTGTAACAATTGCAAAGTCACGATAAAAATCGCAGATCACCGCCATTACCAGTAAAAAAAAATGTAAAAATGCCAGAAATTAATTCTCATGGTTTATAAACGCGGCAACTTTTGCGCAAATCAATCAATAAACGCCGATTGTGATTTTTTAGCAGAAATATGAGAAAGAATATAAAAAAAACAAAACCAATGAATACATTAGTTTTTTATATTTTTTTGCATTTGTATTTTAGCAAAAAGTAAGAATTTTTTTTTTTGCAAATTGTCAATCTTTTTTTGTTTATAGCGGTGATCAGAAATGACGCAGAGCTGATCAAATACCACCAAAAGAAAGCTCTATTTGTGGGAAAAAAAGGACGCAAATTTTGTTTGGGTACAACATCGCACGACCGCGCAATTGTCAGTAAAGAGCGATGCAGTGCCAAATCACAAAAAGTGCTCTGGTCCAAACATGGGAAATCCTTCTGGGGGTGAAGTGGAACGTATTTGGCAAGTACAGAGTCACAGTATATGTAAAATAATATGCAAAGTGGTTGGAGGGAAGCTTCAGAATGGCAAAGATGTTTTGATTACAAATTATGTGAGCAGACTGCAGTTCCTCTTTAAAAAATATACTAATGTTGACAGGGAAAAAGCTTTTCTGTGAAAGGGAGTTTAAAAAGACACGCGGCCATTCACCAAAATTAGAAGAAAAGCGGTTTAACCTTAAACTGCGTAGAGGGTTCTTTACTGTAAGAGCGGTAAGGATGTGGAATTCCCTTCCACAAACAGTGGTTTCAGTGGGGAGCATCGATAAGTAAAAAAATGATTAGGTGGGCACCTTAACGACCACAATATACAGGGGAATACAATGTACTTGTCATTAAATCGCAGTAAACATTCTGTCATGAAACCACAGCAAACATTCATGTCTTATCTGTTGCATACCTTTGCTGCATGTGTCCAATTAAAGGCCGATGCACTAGCTCCCTGTGTTTCAGTGTCCGTGCTCTAGGGGGCCCTTCTTCCCGTATCAGCTGGAACTCATTAGCAGCAGTCAGCCATAGGTCCACAACCTTTGTGGTGCGCTTCACAACCCTCGGTGCAATTCGCACTCCAGTGGTGCGCACCTGTCACCAGACCCCAGGAGTTGTGACAGTACTATTGACATATAAGCACACACACAGGTTGGACTAGATGGACTTGAGTTTTTTTCCAACCTTACCAACTATGTAACTATGTAACTATATGACAGCAATGGATTGCTATTCTAATGGCATACTCCTCTTTTCCCCACTGTAGTTTTAGCTTAAAATTTTTAAAAAATCATGTAAGTTGACCACCACTTTACACATATAGTAACCTGTCTAAAAGCATTTTGGGGACCTCAGATGTTGCCTGACATCGCCAAAGTAAGTATTATCATTATCACTCATCTGTAGGTGTACAGATGGTAGCATTTCTTCAGTTTTCACCTCCCAATGATCAGACTGCACCATTGTAACTTTGTAGAAAGCTACAAGGGGGGTTGACAACCAAGAACAGCAAATGCACCAGAATATACATGACTGTGTCATCTTTGAGCAAGAATCTTAATAAAGCAAGGAAATGCCTACCCTGGATAATGCTTGAACAAGACAGGGTCAGTCTTCTAGAGGGATATGCATCTAAATGATTGTGTAGGTGAAATACTGCAAGCTCTATAAGAGGTAATACATTTGCATATTACATTTACAATTTATAAAAAAAATTTAACACTAGATCCACTTAAATAAGAGTAAAATAAAGAGGTCAGGCGGCAGCAGTAAGTTATACATTTAGCAGCATTATTACCACCACTGCTTAATATGACAGCTTTGCCTCTGTAATATAACATTCCGATACCGCTGCACATTGTATTCAACTCCAATGTAAAGTGAATAAAAAAACGTCTTCAGCTCAGATCCCAACCCATCAGTCACGCCCCTCTGACATGTTTCGCCAACATTGGGCTTAATCGTAGAGGTTAGTAGAGTAAGTTTTACATTTAGCAGCATTATTACCACCACTACTAAATAGGACAGCTTTGCCTCTGTGATTACCACTGCTAAATGTGACAGCTTCACCTCTGGCTGGTTATTAGGAAGCTGGCAGCTGCCAGCGAACTAACAACCATGAGTTATGCCCATCTGGCTTATATCACAGGCTGACAACAGCATGTAAACAAAGGAATAGGGACTGTGTTAAAAAAAGAACATGGGTCCACCCAATATGCACATTAGAGCCTTTGGGCCTGGTATGAATTTTAAGATAAATAAAAATAAAATAAAATAAAAAAAAAAAAAAAACAAGAAAAAAAGCATGGGTTCCTCAAAATCCACACTAAAGACTCTTATCCAAGCATACAGCCTGGCTGGCCATTAACCACTTCAGCTCCGGAAGGATTTACCCCCTTCCTGACCAAAGCACTTTTTGCGATTCTGCACTGCGTCGCTTCAATGGGCAATTGCACGGTCGTGTGACATTGTAACCAAACGAAATTGATGTCCTTTTTTTTCCCACAAATAGAGTTTTCTTTTGGTGGCATTTGATCACCTCTATGTCACTTCTGATCACCGCTATAAACAAAAAGAGCCACAATTTTGAAAAAAAAAACAATATTTCTTACTTTTTTGCGCAGGAGAGCCACACTGTCGCCGTATATGTACAGGAGCCAGTCAGGAACCGGTTAAAGATGGGATGAGCATGTGCCCCCTCCTGAATCATACCAAGCCACATGCCCTCAACATAGGGAGGATACCTTGCCCAGGGGGTTCCATGTGGCAAAGCACCTTTTCCCATGTTGATGGGGATAAGGGCCAGGGTTGTGGGGATCTGCAAGTGGAAAGCTTATCAGACTCTGGAAGCCACTTTTAACAATAAGACCCCCAGATACTACCCCTTCCCTATGTAAAGGAATAAAGGGTATATAGTATACCTATATTATGCTCACTCCTTAACAAAAAAAATGCAAAGTAAATAAACACAATCACATCACAATGCACAACACCTGCCTTTGGAAAAACACCCACTGACCACAAACACAATCTGCTCCCATTGCTCATTTTTGCTGTGAATGACATCACCCAGTTTCCCCCTGCGGAAATGTAATTCATGGCAAGTGAATGACAGAGTGGATTGTGACAGCGGTTGAGGTTTTTTTCTTTCAGCATCGTGATGGCATAGATCTGCATAATTGTATGTGGTGATTGATGATCGATTTGCATTATGGGCAATTTTCTTTTATTTTAATAAAAAAAAATCAAAAACTGTGTCAGCAATTTTATTTACTTTATACTACTGTGAATAAGTAGGAATACAAGTTTGTTAAAAGGGGTTTCCAGATTCCAATACACCTACCACCCACAGACTCCCACAACCACCAGGCCAGGGTTGTGGGGAGGAGGTGCTTGCTCTCATCAACATGGGGACAAGGTGCTGTGCCAGGGTACCCCCCCCAATTATAAGATCATGTTCTGCTTCAGGAGGGAGGTAGAATACTCATTACCCCCATTTTGTTGGCCAGCCAGAATGCTTGCTGGGATAAAGGTCTGGGTGGATTTTTGTGGTCTCTATGCTTTGTTTTTGTTGATTTTTTTATTTAACCGCTTGCCGACCGCTGATCGGCAATTGACGGAGACAAGATGGCTCGTGAGCGCAAATCGCCGTCATACCGCGGCGGCCGCGCTCACGAGCCTAGTGAGCGCGCGCGCGCCGCCAGAGGCGCGCCAGCGCGCTCACTGTGTTCAGGGAGGGCCAGGGAGCGGGTGCGGCGGCTTCGATTGCCGCCGGCTACCCGCGATGGCCCCCCCGGAGCGAAGGAGCGGAGGTCCGTGTATGTAAACATGGACCTCCGCTCTGTGTGAGGGGGAAGGGATGTGATCACAGCCTTCCTGTATATGAAGGCTGTGACCACTTCCCTTCCCCAGCTAGGACAGTCCCCCTACAGTAAGAACACGCCCAGGGAACACAGTTAACCCTTAGAGCGCCCCCTGCAGGCTAACCCTTCACTGCCAATGACATTTACACAGTAATTAGTGCATTTCTATAGCACTGATCGCTGTATAAATGCAAATAGTCCCAAAAAAGTGTCAAAATAGTCCGACATGTCCGCTGAAATATCGCAGTACCGCTAAAAATCGCAGATCGCCGCCATTACTAGTAAAAAAAAAAAAAATAATAAAAACCCCAAAAATGAATTCTCATCATCCGTAAACGCGACCACTTTTGCGCAAACCAATCAATAAACGCCGATTGCGATTTTTTTTTATCGCAAATATGAGGAAGAATATAAATCGGCCAACAACGGTGAAAAAAAAATGTTTTTTTATATTTTTTTTTTTTGGATTTGTATTTTAGCAAAAAGTAAGAAATTTGGGTTTTTTTGCAAAATGGTCCCTCTTCTTTTGTTTATAGCGGCGATCAGAAATGACGCAGAGGGGATCAAATACCACCAAAAGAAAGCTCTATTTGTGAGAAAAAAAGGACGCAAATTTCGTTTGGGTACAACGTCGCACGACCGCGCAATTGTCAGTTAAAGCGACGCATCGCCGAATCGCAAAAAGGGCTCGGTCCTAAAGCAGCAAATCCTTCCGGGGCTGAAGTGGTTAAGTCCCCTCCCCTAAAATCCATACCATGCATAAGGGTCTAATATGTACTTTTAAAGGAAACCACACACCAATTTTTTTGGGGGTCCTCATATTAAAACCCATACCAGACCCACATCTAGGATAGGGGCATTGTATATAGATTTAAAAAATCCCTGGGCATATGTTAACAAACATAAAGGGGGGCATGGCCTGGCCGGCATGGTGTAAGGATGCACGGGACAGAGCTCCAGCGCACCAGGGCATAATTCCCAGCAACTGACCGACCCAACGCTCATCAAGGAGACCCCAGATTCCTTCTAAACGCTGCACAAGCTCACAGCCACCCGGCGGCACTTGCAACCCGGACGGCGGACTCCGTTCCTTCTTCCCCCCACACACTCAGAACTTCGGCCAAGATGGTGGCCAGCAAGGCGGCGGCCTTCCACGCTTCACCACCATATGGCGGCGGCTCCCCTGGACCCTCATCTATCAACCAGGTGAGAGAATACAGCCCCTCCACCTCCACTCCTTCTGCAAGCCGCTTTTCACAGGCCTCTGGATAATGCAGAGGGAGACTGGGACCTTAGAGAGCACATTAGAGCTCTCCCCACCAAAGCGGACATACAGCAGCTAATTGCAGCAGTAGAGCTCTCATGCCAGAAAGCTGTGGATAGTCTGAGGGAAGACACTGTAGCTCTGGGGAACAGGGTGGAGGCTCTGGAAACAAGTCAGGGTGAGGTTATGCAGACAGTGATGGCTATTAAGGACACTTCCAAACACCATGAGGATATACTCAATTCTCTGTTAGACCAGCTTGATGACCAAGAGAACAGAGACAGGAGACAGAATATCCGCACACAGGCCTCCGATCTGCTCCCCTCAGTGCAAGGATTGTTCAAACAAATCTTGGGCTCTGCATCCCTTGATAACATTGAAATAGACAGAGCCCACCATGCCCTGCTCCTCATCCCCCAAGAAGTTAATAAGCCCAGGGATGTAATTTGCAAGCTTCACAAATACTCTGTAAAAGAGTCTATCATGAAATCAGCTAGAGGTACACAGACAATTGACTTCGATGGGGCCCAAATATTCCTGTACCCAGATCTGTCCAGATGCACATGAATGCAGAGGAGGACCGTACGCCTATTACTAGAAGCACTACCCACCATTGGTGTCACTTACAGGTGGGGTTTTCCATTCTGTCTGGGAAAACGGCAAGTCTACGCACAAAAGATGGCCTAGCTGCTTTTGTGGATATCTTGGATATACCACCTATGGATGAGAGACTGGAGAGTAAACACCTAGAACCCCTTGCCACAATGCTCTGAAAGATGGCACCCAGCCTCCGCAAGATCCCGCAAAAGGAACCGACAACGCCTCCGCAGATACAGTGGGGCTGCTTCGCCCCCTCCTTGATCACGTATGCATCCCTGTTATAGGCTGAGACATCCAGTTATGTTTACTCTCAGATCCTCCACCACTTTGATTCTACATTCATTTGTTTACAGACCCTGGAGGTTAGTTAAGGGGGCCATATGTCTACAACTGTTGAATTCTGCTTCCCTAGTTCAGCTCCGTTGAGCTACTGTGATACCCCCTTGCAACCTCTAAACTCTGTAACATTGTTCACAACGCAAGTTTTCAGAATCCACAGTCTTGGTCTGCAGCCATTAGGTAAGTTTACTTGTGCACCATGTTATGTTGTTTATGCCCCTGTTTGTCCCTCACCCCCAGCCATGTGGACAGTCACGTACACCCTAATAGGTATGGCCCCTGAACCGGGACACAGTAATCCACATATGGACGAAAGAGAGGATGGTCTCGCCGGGATACCTTTTTCTCCCCTAGAGATCTCCCCTCCTTCAACTAGAGTTACCTCGCTCCTCGAGGACTGGCAAGGTATTTTTCTCAACTTGTCTCCCTGTTTGTTCTTCTTTTTTTGTTTTTTTTTTCTTTTTTTGTTGCAATTGTGTTACTCATGTAACCCGCTTTTATGGTTTGGTAGGTGGTGGGAATGTGGGTGAAATGTTCTTAGAAATGTCCGTACAGATGTTTAGATGCTATGTAGTGAACGATGCAAAGGGGTGACCATTGATAATAGCTTGTTCAGTTGGTCTGTAACCAATACCAATTATGTCTAATACTCTTAAACTGCTATTCTACAATATCAGAGGTCTCTGCAGTCCATCTAAAAGAGGGCGTCTTTGGCATGAAGTGCGCCACTTGCCTTCAGACATTATTTATCTGCAGGAGATGCATTTCACCGCCAAATCAACCCCTCGCCTACCCCTTACAAAGTACAATCAGTGGTATCATAGCTTATCCCCTATAGCAAAAGCTAGAGGGGTCTCCATTGCCATAAACAAATCCTGCCCTTTTTCTTATTTATGGATATTATTTGGTCTCTGTGAAAGTTATAGAGTCTACAAGCTATGGTGACAATCATTGAAAATTGATCACACCCGATGTACTGACCACCTATCTCATTTCTTGACACCCTAACAAGCCAGGAAAGTACAAATACCCCCCGAATGACCCCTTTTTGCAAAGTAGACATTCCAAGGTTTTTAGTAAGGGGCATGGTGAGTTTTTTGAAGTTGTAATTTTTTTCCCACAATTCTTTGCAAAATGAAGAATTTTTTTTTTTTTTTTACACAAAATTGTTAAACAAGTTATTTCTCACACACAGCATATGCATACTTGCAATGACACCCCAAAATACATTCTGCAACTCCTCCTGAGTATGGCGATACCCCATGTGTAAGACTTTTACACAGCCTGGCCACATACAAAGGCCTAACATTGAAGTAGCACCTTCAGGCGTTTTACGAGCATAAATTACACATCTCATTTCTCAGCCACCTATTACACTTTTGAAGGCCCTGGAACACCAGGACAATGGAATTGCCCTCAAAATGACCCCATTTTGGAAAGCAAAGACCCTAACTTATAATTTATGAGGCATAATGAGTCTTTTGAACGGTTCATTTTTTCCAGAAGTTGTTGGAAAATGTGGGAAAAAAATGAAAATGCATTTTTCTAACACAAAGTTGACCATTTATACGATATTTCCAACACATAGCATGTACATAGCAAAAATGACACCCCAAAATACATTCTGCTACTCCTCCTGAGCATGGCGATACCACATGTGTAGGACTTTTACACAGCCTGGCCACATACACAAGCCCAACATTGAAGTAGCACTTTTAGGCGTTCTACGAGCATAAATTACACATCTCATTTCTCAACCACCTATTACATTTTTGAAGGCCCTGAAGCACCAGGACAATGGAATTTTCCACAAAATGACCCCATTTTGGAAAGTAAACACCCCAATGTATAATCTATGAGGCATGATGAGTCTTTTGAACATGTCATTTTTTTCCAGAAGTTTTTATAAAATGTGGAAAAAAATGAAAACGCATTTTTTTTACACAAAGCTGTCCATTTATAAGATATTTCTAACACATAGCATGTACATAGCAAAAATGACACCACAAAACACATTCTGCTACTCCTCCTGAGTATGACGATACCACATGTGTGAGACTTTTATACATCCCGGCCACATACA
>BLSH010532494.1:312146-339069 GCA_018402905.1 Glandirana rugosa
TAGGGTACTCTCATGGGCTCATGAACAGTGGTCGGGTAGTCTCATGGGCTCATGGACAGTGGTCGGGTAGTCTCATGGACTCTAATGGACTGGTGACAAGTACACATGTACTCTGATGGGCTGGTGACAGGTATTCGGGTACTTTTATGGGCTGGTGACAGGTACTTGGGTACTCAGATGGGCTGGTGATAGGTATTCGGGTACTCAGATGGGTTGATGACAGGTGCTCGGATACTCTGATGGGCTGGTGACAGGTACTCGGGTACTCTGATGGGCTGGTGACAGGTACTCGGGTACTCTGATGGGTTGATGACGGGTACTGTGATGGACTGGTGACAGGTATTCGGGTACGCAGATGGGTTGATGACAGGTGCTCGGATACTCTGATGGGCTGGTGACAGCTACTCGGGTACTGTGATGGGTTGATGACAGGTACTGTGATGGACTGGTGACAGGTATTCGGGTACTCAGATGGGTTGATGACAGGTGCTCAGATACTCTGCTGGGCTGGTGACAGGTACTTGGGTACTCTGATGGGTTGATGACGGGTACTGTGATGGACTGGTGACAGGTACTCGGATACTCTGATGGGCAGGTGACAGGTACTCGGGTACTCTGATGGGCAGTTGACAGGTACTCGGCTACTCTGATGGGCAGGTGACAGGTACTCAGATGGGCAGGTGACAGGTACTCGGGTACTTTCCTGGGCAGGACACAGGTACTCGGGTACTCTGATGGACAGGTGACAGGTACTCTGATTGGCAGGTGACAGGAACTTGGGTACTCTGATGGGCAGGTGACAGGTACTCGGGTACTCTGATGGGCAGGTGACAGGTAGTCGGGTACTTTTATGGGCAGGTGACAGGTACTCGGGTACTCTGATGGGCAGGTGACAGGTACTCGGGTACTCTGATGGGCAGGTGACAGGTACTCTGATGGGGTGGTGACAGGTACTCTTTATTGGAAGGGGGGAATCAGTGTGCTTGGTGCTGACAGTAAGCGGTAACGAGCTGTTACCGCTATCTCCTCCTCACACACGATCGGTGTGTGAAGGGGAGAACCCAGTAACAGCTCGTTACTGCGGATTCCCGTCATTTTGTGACCAGCTGTGATTGGACACAGCCGGTCACGTGGTAAAGAGCCAATACTATTGGCTCTTTACCGTGATCGGGGTTGGGCTTTGTCCGAGGTGCACGCCGCTCAGTGTCCATTGTTGTTAGTGACCGGCTGTGATAGGACACAGCCGGTCACGCGATAAAGAGCCAATTTTATTGGCTCTTTACCCCGATCACGGAAGGCCGGGGTCCCAAGGGACACGGCCGGTCCCCGATCGCCGCGATGCGGGCCCCTGAGGGCCCGCAAAGCGGCGAAAACAAGTGGACGTCATATGACGTCCACTTAGGATGGGGAGTGCACCTTGCCGACGTATATTTACTATACGCCGGTAAGGAAGTGGTAAGGAAGTGGTTAAATATTACCCTTAACCCATCTCAGGATACCTCATCTGGGAAATCCTCCCTCTCCTTTAGAGCGTTTAAACACATTAAAAACGGCCCTCCGTCCTCTGCATTTGGTGGACACTTGGCGACTATTGCATCCCAAGGAGAGGGACTATAGCTACTATTCAAAAACGTATAACTCCCAACTGGACATGCTCTCTTAATATCAATACTATCTTGGAAATATTCGTCTCTCTGCTATAGAACCTATAACTATATCTGATCACTCTCCGATTAGAGTCGCACTCAATCTGATAGGTGTCCGCAGAGGGGAGAGAACATGGAGACCAAATTAGGGACGTTTGCACGATCCCGGGGTGGTGGAGTCAATTACCCGCTCTGTGAAATATTACTTTGAATCCAACTCACCGGGGGAAGTGTCTAACCAAGCCATCTGGGAAGGCCATAAAGCAGTTATAAGGGGTGAACTGATATCCCATGGTTTTCGTATACAAAAACGCAAAAAGCAAGAAATCACCGCCCTCTTAGATAAAATCCATAACATAGAAGTAAAGCATAAGGTCTCCTCTACCTCTGGGGATACTGAACAATTAAATTCCCTAAGGACTGAACTCAGCCAATGCCTTGATTGTAGGGCCAAAAACAAACTTTGATTCTATGCCCACCGGTTTTACAAACACGGTAATAAGTATGGGAGACTTCTGGCCAGACAACTAAAAAAACAGAAAGCTCTCCATTATGTTCATATCCTGACTCCACAGGGTAAAGAAATAATAGACTCCCACTCTATTGCTTCTGAATTTTTCGTTGTATAACCTACATACTCCTCTCCAGGGTGACAGCACACCCCAAGAGACAGTTATAAAGTCGTATAAAGTATAGAGTCGTTTAGCGTTAAACTTTATTGTTTTTTCTAGTCCTCTGGACTTACCCTCTCATATTCTTGAGGACTTAGAATGACCATTTACAGAGGAAGAAATAGGTACAGTAGTATCTGCCCTCCCCGCGGGCAAAAGCCCCGGGCCTGACGGCTTCTCTATTACAAAAAATTCTTCTCCACCCTGGCATCCCTTTTATGCATCTACTTCAATTCCATAGATGCATCTAACCCCCTACTGCCCAAAGCTCTACAGGCCCACGTGACAGTTATACTCAAGCCAGGCAAGGACTCCCAGCTCTGCTCCAGCTATAGACCCATTTCCCTGTTGAACTCTGAAACTAAATTAATGGCTACACTACTAGCAGTCCGCCTGCAGAACCATGTGACATCTCTCGTTCACCCTGACCAGATGGGCTTCATGGTTGGGCGAGAAGCGAGAGACAACACAATCAGGGCCTTTTATGTTCTGCATTGGGAACAGAATGGACCTGAACAGAAAACCATGTGTTGTTCTCTCAATGGACGCAAAGAAAGCCTTTGACAGGGTGAAATGTGTTGTCAGCATTACACGAGCTGGGGCTAGGGGACCGGATGCTAGGGTGGATGAATTTGCTGTATGGGGATGCCTCGGCCCGGGTCAAGGTGAATGGAGTTCTCTCAGACCCCCTCACCATACGAAATGGGACTAGGCAGGGGTGTCCACTTTCGCTTTAATATTTGCTCTTGTGTTAGAGCCCCTTCTGCGCACAATTAGAGCCAATGCGGACACTACTGGAATTTGTATTGGATCGGTGGAACACAAGCTGTCGGCATAGGCGGACAACTTATTGTTTTATCTCTCAAATCCTCAGACTACTCTACCGATACTGATGTCAGAAGTCAGCAAATTTGGACTCTTGTCAAATTTTAAAATCAATTTTGATAAGTCGGAGCTCCTGCCTATTCACATCCCATCAACAATAGCCAGATCCTTACAGCAATCTTTCCCTTTTAGATGGTGCAAAAACTCCCTCCTCTATCTGGGGACCTATATCTCCCCTGATCAAACACTCCTATATGACCTTAACTATGGAAAACTACTGACAGGAGTTGTATGTGTACTCCAGACCTGGAGAGAGCTACCTCTCACCTGGTTTGGGAGAATTAGTGCCCTCAAAATGACGATCTTACCAAGGATAATTTACAGCCTATCTACTGTACCCATTACTCTCCCCTGAAGCTTCTTCCAAAAACTATGCAGGGAATTTATGTGGTTTATCTGGCAAAGACAAACACTCAAGAATAACATATGATCTACTACGTAGGCCCAAAGCAGAGGAGGGACTCAGCCTTCCCGGATGTAGCGCTTTACTATAAAGCTATGTTGTTAGCGCGGATCTTAAATTGGCATCATGACAGTTTGTCCAGAATCTGGGTCAGACTAGAGAAAACAATGGTGGGGGAGGAACTTGACAGGGGCCCATTGGGTTCCCCGTGATCGCAGAGGGCTCTCAGACTGGACTTCCCCCCAACTAAAGCTACCCTCTCCACCTGGGATAGACTAAATAATAATGGACAGTATGCCCCTCAGACCTCACCCCTAGCCCCCCTGGGAGGCTTCCCCTGGTTCCCACCTGGCAAGGAAGGGGGTTTCTTTGGCACATGGGGTCTAGAAGGAAGGAAATTGTGCGCTAGATTCGCTCCACAGGGCACACTATTGACGCAAGCTCAGATTCAGTCGTCATTTGGCTCCATGCCATTTGCAGCGTGGAGACACCGACAGATGGGAATCTTTCTTCACACATTGGGCCCACCACTGAGACCCGCTCATACATTTACAGAGTTTGAGTCTATGTGTATAGACCTCCCTGAACCTAACCATCTATTGTCACAAATGTACCGATTGATACTGAGATCTCAATCCACCGGGACACCATATTATATCAGGGAATGGGAAAGGGAGTTAGGCCTAGAGTTTACCACACCTCAGATACAGAAAATACTAAAACTTGCCCACTCCTCTTCTGTGAGCTCTCGTACTCAGGAATCATTGTTTAAATTTATCTCTAGGTGGTACACAACACCCTCAAAACTGGCTTAAATGTTCCCAATGACGGATGACCGATGCTGGAGGGGCCAAAAGAGGCACATTCCTCCACAGTTGGTGGAATTGCCCAAAAATTAAACCTTTTTGGGAGGCCATAACCCCCTGGGTTAAAAAGACTACTCTAAGGAATGTAGAAAGCACTCCATTACACGTTCTTTTCCACTGGGTTCCCTCGCCCCTCAAACAATATAAACAAAGTGTTACACCTCATCTGCTCAATGCAGCCAAAGCCTTGATCCCCAGACACTGGAAGCAAACCTCCTGCCCATCCCTATCTGAATGGAAAAAGGAAGTTAACCCATTATGGAAGCAGAATGATGGATACTTGAGGCTAGAGACCAACATGAGAAATATCAAGACACTCGGTCCGGTTGGAATTACTATGCATTGGAGATCCCCTCTGATTAAGCCCCCCTAAGTTAAATAATCAAACACACCACTCATAGCTGAATCTATTATAGGTTATGACATTCACTTCACCTCCCTTGTATGTTCCCCTCAATCCTCCCCATGCTGGTTTTTGCTAAATTGCAGTATTTATTATTTTTCTATTTCGTGTTTGGTTGTTGTTATTTGTATGTCAGACCTCCTATAGGTCTTGTGAATGCAATAATACTAAGGTACAGTGACATTGTTCGCTATTAAAACTTAGGGGACTCGGCGGAGGACATTGGGGAGGAGTGCTCGGGCTTGCCTCTCCCTTCCATCCATCCCAACAGTAGATGGTGTGGGGTCGGGGAGGCGACCTGGGACCCTCTCTTTGTTCCAAAACAGTAGATCCTTATAATATTGCACGCTATAAGACAACGCAGTGTCTGTCTCTAAAATATGTCATTGATTCTAAAGACATGCCTTTTGTGTGCTTGTACATTACTTCAAAGTCCTACTTTTATATTTTTGTACTCCTGTATTTCTGTACCTTTGCATTGCTTGTACTGCCAAACTTTGAATAAAATTTTCTATTATTAAAAAAAAAAAAAAAAAAAACAGAAAGAAGCAGATGGGAGCTGTCATTTGCTTGCAATTTAAACAGCATTGGTTTTTCTTTGTAAATATCAGTTTTGCTGCAGTAGGTTGTATACATCATACAGATGTGTCACTTCAGAGGCAGGTTTAGGGCATCCCATAAGCATGCTATTTAAAGGAATTTTGCCTTTTAAGCATTATTAAAATTGCTGATCAAATTTTTAACAGTTTCTTTTGCTTTGGTACATATTTCCCAGGGCAGTGCCCAGCTCCTCTGCCATTTGTTTGACTATCCTTTGCCTATTAGCCTAAGATATGTCCATTACTGTTTTGAACATTTGGCTCCCATTCACTTCATTAGTGAAGTTTGGGTATCCAAACTTCAGTAATGTTCCCTAAACACTCCTCGAACTGAACTCAGGTATATTCAGTTCATCTATACCTGCCACCAGCTGTATAGTTAGAGATTTTAAAATAAGCCTTTATTAAAATTTTCCAACATTGCTTTGCAATCCCCAATGGTGATCCCAAAGCCACTCCAAGCAACCCATCAGTGCATGCTGTATGAAATTAAAAGGTCCAATAGCATGAAAAGCAAAGAAGCATGGGACTAATAGTGGCTTGGCTTAACAGTGAGAGACTCACATAGGATTAAAATATAATACTATGGTCCTTAACCCCTTCCCGACTGTGTCACGTACATTTACTGCTGCAATGTGGCAGCATAATGCGAATCGCCATTTATAAACGACGCTCGTGGCCACGGGTAGGGGGCACGTGCATGCGCCCCCACCACGGCTGCGATGGTCAAGTTCACTACAGGACCGTTCAATCTACAGGCACAGACCAATGATTTTTGGTCTGCACCTGCTGATCGGTCCTAGCGAATGAAATGCCTCCTCTGCCCGTGTAATGTAAACAAAGGCAGAGGAAGTGATGTCACCTCCCTTCGTGGAGCCCTTTTCGGTTCCAGAGCGAGGAGAGAGGACATCTAAATGTAAGTGCACCAACACTACACTGACACAGTACACATAGGCACACTTTCCACCCCCCTGATCGCCCCCCCCCCCAGTTTATCCCTTCACTCCTGTCACTGTGTTACTGAGTGCAGTGATCAGATCTTTCACTGATCAGTGTACTTGTGTCACTTGTGACACTAATCAGTGTTAGGGTAGGTAGTAGTAGGCCCAGGTAGGTACAGATGTTCCCCTTACCCCCCCCAATAAAGGTTTTAACCCCTGTCACCTGTGATCACCGTATAAGTGTCACGGGTGACGCTACTTCGTTTTCTTTTTCATCAGGATATCCTCCGAATATATAGAGTTATGTATATATATCTATATATACCTTTAACCCTCTGATCTCACGGCGTTGACCTCAGTTAGGTTTTGGTCTAAGTTAGGGTCAGCGTCAAGCCCTGGCAGGGTCAGATTATTCAGGTACTCTGACACGCACACACACACACACACACTAGATAGGTCAGTTAGTAGTATAGTATCTGAACAGATCAATATCTGTGATCTAATCAGATCTATATTAGCGTCCCCAGTGTTTAGTGTTCTAAAAAATGCAGCGTTAGCGGGATCAGCCCAAATAACTGCTAGCACCTACGTTTTGCCCCTCCGCCCAGCCCAGCCCACCCAAGTGCATTATTAAATAGATCACTGACACTTACCAAACACAATACATGCAACTGCAGTGTTCGCAGAGTTCCCGCCTGATCCCTGCAAAGGCTGACAGTGATTTTGTTAGCGATTGAAGCAGACTCTGACAACCAGGTGTGCTCTTTTGCATGTGAATTACACTAGTGTACCTATAAATTTAGAGCCCAAAATAGCAAATCTGAGGTACACTAGTGAAGAGGCCTACGTGATGCTGAGCATGACAGATGAGAGCAATGGGAAAGCCTCAGATTCAGGCTCAACATACGAGCCCGTAAACAGCAGCGGCACCCTGTCAGATAGCTCTGACGACGGAGTTGTGGTCCCTGCTAAGGTCAAGCGTACCCGATCCCATTCTGCTGCTGTTGGGGTGCAAGAACCGTAGAGCTTTCATATGGAGCAGAGAGCCAGTACTACTGCCGCTCATCCTTCTGGTGAACTGGCCATCACCAGCGGCCTAGTACATTCTGGTCATACAACCAGCACTGCAGTAACACTTGGTGACGTGGCGATTCCCATAAGTGCAGTTCAAGCTCGTGTGGCTAGCACAAGTAGAGTCCCGCAGCCACGAAGACAAAGACAGGTCTGCAGAGCCCATAGTGACCTTCCTGATGCTCTTGCAAGCCCTAATGTGCAGCCCACCACTGATGCAGTGCCTGTACTTCCCCCATTCACTGGCCAACCCGGAATTCAGGTGGAAACAGTTGATTTTATGGCCCTTGACTTTTATTTGTTGTTTTTCCCCAAAGATCTCTATAGATCTATTGTGCACCAAAGCAATTTGTATGCTGGTCAATACATCACCGCTAATCCCCATTTGTCACTTGCCAAAGACTGAAAACCTATTACAGTTCCAGAATTTAAGTCCTTTCTGGGCCTTTCCCTCCTCATGGGCATAGTTAAAAAATCTGAGTTGCGGTCATATTGGTCCACTGACCCAATTCACCATATGCATGTGTTCTCTGCTACCATTGACAGGACACGATATGAGCAGATCCTGCGTTTAATGCACTTCAACGACAATGAACACGGGGTGACCCTGAATATGATCGGTTGCACAAAATACGGCCCTTTGTAAACCACTTTAACCAAAAATGTGCAGCCTTGTATATTCCTGATCAAGTTGTCTGCGTAGACGAATCCCTGATTACATTTTCTGGCCATCTTGCTTTCAAACAGTACCTGCCTAGCAAGCATGCCAGATACGGAGTCAAGATGTATAAGCTCTGTAACAGGGCCACAGGCTATACATATAGTTTTATGGTTTACGAGGGAAAAAGAGCCCCACGGATGCCCAGACTTCATAGAGAGCACTGGCAAGATTGTTTGGAAATTGGTTTCACCCTTATCTGGAAAGGGGTACCATTTATACGTGGACAATTACTACACAAGCGTGCCACTTTTTAGTCACCTTTTTGATTCTGGAATTGGTGCATGTGGCATCGGGCGATCTAATTGCTGGGGCTTCCCCCAACAGCTGATAGAATCCCGACTTAGACAGGGGGAGAGAGCCTGCTTGAGATGTAGTAATTTGTGCATGGTGAAGTGGAGGGATGCAAAGAATGTTTTCGTTCTTTCCTTCCTTCACACAGACACGGCTGTCCAAATTCAAATGGCGACTGGTGTTGTGGAGAAGCCCCTCTGTGTCCACAAATATAACCTTAATATGGGAGGGATGGACCTCAACGACCAGTTATTGGTGCCGCATCTAATTGCCCGTAAGGCCAGATGCTGGTACAAAAAAGTGTCTGTATACCTATTCTGACTGGCTTTGCTAAATGCTTATGTGATGTACAAAGCGGCAGGACGGACTGGATACTTCCTTAAATTCCAGGAAGAAATCGTCACAGCCCTTCTGTTTCCAGATGGTGCTGCACCCCATCTTCCCAATCCAAATGCAGTGAGCCGGCTGCATGGGCGGAATTTTCCACATGCTATCTCTGGTACCCCTAGCAACCTCCTTTTGGACTAAAAGAAGGCTTCAAGTAGCCTGTATTCATCCTTGTGGACTCCTTATGCTCTGTCAATCAGTGCCTCAGATTAATGAGGACTTTTTAATATTATGACCACTCAACCCTGAGCAAGATCTGCAATTAATTAATTTGAAAAATGTTGGATACTCTCTGCTGGTTTCAGGCAGAGTACAGTGGTTATTTTGCTGATCCTATGTATTTCTACATTTTATATGAATATCCATCATATGTCTGTAACTACCTGTTCATGTACAGTTGTTGTTGTTCATGTCTCTTTTTTGAACCATTTGTCTGGGTTCATTTTTAAATGAATCATAAAATGTATAACTTTTAGATTTTGCACAATTCTTACTGAGTTGCTTTCCCTTCAAAGTCCCAGTGGGGTTCTTTCTTCTCAATATGCAATATCGGGGATGTGGGTAAACCTCTTAATATTCTGGGGTTCAGAACTCAGCATCCTATAATCTCTAGTTAAAAAAAAGCATACCAAAAAAGCAACAAAAAAAATAAAAAATGTTATAAAAACCAAAAAATATAAAATAAAAAAGCCAAAAACAGTTGTCAGTTTCTTGTTCTTCTCGCTCTATTGTTTTCTCTCTATTCTCTCTCTATTGTTGTCTCTCTATTGTTACTGTTTTTATGCATACCTGTAATGCTTTGTTACTGTTTTTTATCATGTTTTCTTTGCAGGTATGTCATTTTTTTATACGTTACTCCTTACCTGTAATGTTTTATTGTTACTGTGTTTTATAATGTTTTCTTTGCAGGCATGTAATTTTTTGTTACCATTTCCTGTCTTTTATTAATAGTTTTTTGCTTTTCAGGTATGCCATTCAGCTGCAGCGCTGATTTACTTACGGTGACAGCAACAGCAACAGCGTTTGCTCCCACCATACTTAAATCAATGACTCCAGCTCTGTAGGAAGTGATTTCACCACCATAGTTAAAAAAGAGCATATATACCGGAGCATATGGGCAGTGGTTGGAAATTGGGCAGATTGCCCCTATACTCCGGTATATATTTTTGGAATGGTGCTATGGCCATCATTAGAAGTGGGTGGATGCAGGGAGGTTTGCTAATGGTGAGCGTACCCACCGTTTGATTGATTTTTTTTCATTTAACCCACAGGCTGCATCAAAAAAAAGAACATTACAACATATGCCCAACAAGGACCAGCGACTTACTAGTATGTTGCTGATCTTTGAGTGGTTTTCTCAGGCTCTCCTGTCCCACCGGGGAACACGAGAATGCAGCTGGTGGTTCCGCCAGCTGACCATAGAGCTGATTGAAGACTAGAATGGCTCCAATCATCTCTATGGCCTAAAAAAACAGAAGCTATGAGCATTTCATGACTTCGGTTTCGCTGGATATAAACAGCGCCATTGGGAAATTGGGAAAGCATCTTATCACACCGATCTTGGTGTGGTCAGATGCTTTAAGGTCTGAGGAGAGATCTGGAGTTTAATAGACCACAAATTAAAAAAATAAATATCCGACACTACCTATTTTTATCATAGGGGATATTTAAATTCCCTGTGATAACGATAAAAATAATAAAAAAAAATGAAAGGGATAGTGTAAAAATAAAATAAAAAGCAAAATGAATAATTAAAAAAAAATGCACCCCTGTCCTCCCGTGCACGAGCGCAAAGGTGAACGCAAGCATCAGTCTTGTGTCGTATGTAAACAGCAATTGCACCATGCATGTGAGATATCACTGTGAACATCAGATGGAGGGCAGAAATTCTAGCAGTAGACCTTCTCTGTAAATGTAAAGTGGTAACCTGTAAAGGCTTTTAAAGGCTGTTAAAAATGTATATAGTTTGTCGTCGCTGCATGGGCGTGCATAATTTTTAAAGCATGTCATGTTTGGTGTCTATATACTCGGCATGAGATCATCTTTTATATTTTACTAAACATGTGGGCAATATAGTGTGTTTTTGTGCATTAAAATTCGATGTGCATATACAAAATACTTTGTGAAAAAAAAAATTGCAACGCCCACCATTTTAATCTGTAGGGCCTCTGCTTTAAAAAAAATATACAATGTTTGGGGGTTCAAAGTAATTTTCTAGCAGCAAAAAGTGTTTTTTAATGTAAACAAAAAGTGTCAGGCATATTGAGTTCATAGAATATTTTATTTTTTTCTCACAAGTGATTGAAAAATGACAAAAAATAAAATTACACAAAGTTGTCACTGAAAGGATATATTGCTCACACATGCCATGGGTATATGTGGAATTACACCCCAAAATTCATTCTGCTGCTACTCCTGAGTACGAGGATACCACACGTGTGAGACTTTTTGGCAGTCTAGCCACGTACAGAACCCTAGAAACCAATCACCACCTTCAGGATTTCTAAGGGCGAAAACTGCTGATTTCACTACTCACTACCTATCACAGTTTGGGAGGCCATGAAATGCCCAGATTGCAAAAAAAAAACCCAAATGACCCCATTTTGGAAAGTAGACACCCCAAGCTACTTGCTGAAGGCATGTTGAGTCCATGGAATATTTTATATTTTGCCACAAGTTTCAGGAAAATGACAAAAAAAAATGTATTTTTTTTACACAAAGTTGTCACTAAATGATATATGTGGAATTACACCCCAAAATACATTCTGCTGCTGCTCCTGAGTACGGGGATATCACATGTGTGAGACTTTTTGGGAGCCTAGCTGCCTACAGAACCCCAAAAACCAATCACCGTCTTCAGGCTTTCTAAGGGCGTAAAAATGGTAATTTTACTCCTCACTACCTATCACGGTTTAATAACAAAAAGTTGAAAATATCATATTTTTTAAAAAATTTTCGGGTTTTTTTCGTTTATATCACAGAAAATAAAAAATGCAGAGGTGATCAAATACCACTAAAGAAAGCTCTATTTGTGGGGAAAAAAAGGATACAAATTTTGTTTGGGTATAGCATTGCATGACTGCGCAATTACCAGTTAAAGCAGCGCAGTGCCAAATTGTAAAAAATGCTCTGGTCATTGAGGGGGAAATGCTTCTGGGGCTGAAGTGGTTAACCACTTCAGCCCGGGAAGGATTTACCCCCTTCCTGACCAGAGCACTCTTTGCGATACAGCACTGCATCGCTTTAACTGACAATTGCGCGGTCGTGCGATGTTGCACCCAAACTAAATTGACATTCTTTTTTCCCCACAAATAGAGCTTTCTTTTGGTGGTATTTGATCACCTCTGCGGTTTTTATTTTTTGCGCTGTGAACAAACAGCGACAATTTTGAAAAAAAAACTATTTTTTTTACTTTTTGCTAAAATACATATCCAAAAAATATATATGTAAAAAAACAAATGTATTCCTCAGTTTAGGCTGATATATATTCTTCTACATATTTTTGGTAAATAATTTTTGTTCGTAGTGATCCTAATAGGGTCACTATCCTGCACTTGTGGATGTAGATCTAATAGCTGATCTATAAACCAAGGATTGAGTGTAAAAGTGTCTCCATGTGATGAATTAATGCTTATAGGAAGTGCTGCTCTATAAAGGTGTATGTGCCTTATAGATCAATAACAAAATGTAAGAGCGTTCTCTCCAGCTTACCCTATAGTCTTCATAAATAAAGTGCATGTGCTAACAATTACAAAATAATATAGTCCTTATTGTAAACATGTGCAAACACAAATGTTCTAAAATAAATTGGTGCAACAATTAGTGATGATTCTGAATGCCCACAATGCACAAAATACATAAAAATTACATAAAAAGTTCCAGATTCAGTAGTTCATAACCATCGGTGTCAGAACACCATTAACTTAAATATGGGATGATCGTTTCCTCCAGTTAGTGACCAATATAATGCAGTAATAGGAAGTTCATCACTATCTCAAGTTCTTTGGATATTTCTAATATGCATGTGCTCATAAGGTGCCAAGTGCTCATATTACAGCTGTGTGTTTTTTTGGTGCGCTCCGTGCTCCCCTCCTATGTTCCTGCACTCACCAGAAAACATGGACTCCTATTACGGGAGTCATGTTCGCCTTAGTGTCTGCTGGGCACAGTGGTTCCACGGATCTGGTCTCCTCCAGTATGTCCCTTCCGCAGTTCACTGGCTTCCTAATGTCTCCTCAGGGTTAAGGCAATGATGGCAGAGGAAATGTATATAGTGTAATACCGTTTATTGTATAAAAAATTACACAAACATCTCCACTTACATTTAAAATTGGCTAAAACAGCATAAAATGCCGGACCAGAAGTAGGAAGTGGACCTACGTTCCACGCGGCACTGACGCGTTTCGTCCCTCCCACGAGACGTTGTCAAAGGCGTATATTGATTGGGTTGCGCAAAAGTTATCACATTTACAAACTATGGGAATAGATTTATGGCATTTTTATTTTTTTATTTTTTTTTTTTACTAGTAATGGCAGTGATCTGTGATTTTTAGCGGGACTGCGATATTGTGGCTGACAGATTGGACATTTTTGACACTTTTTTGGGACAATGACATTTATACAGCGATCAGAGCTACAAATAGCCACTGATTACTGTATAAATGTCATTAGCAGGGAAGGGGTTAGCACCAGGGGGTGATCAAGGGGTTAAGGGTTCCCTAGGTAGATGTTTCTAACTGTGGGGGGAGTGTAGTGACTGGAGAAGAGAGAACGCTGTTCCGGATTACTTGGAACAGCAGATCCCTCTCCACCTCCGTGTCAGAAGGAAGATCTGTTTGTTTATCTCAACAGAGCCCCGTTCTGGCTTCTGTGAGGAGCGATCGTTGGTAGCCGGCAGACATCGCACATGCCCCCGTACATCAACGACAGTTTGCGCAATAGAGCCAACCTGCCGCCATCAAACGGCGGCTTGTCGGCAAGTGGTTAAAACAAACAGCAATGACTTGACAATGCATAGGATAAAATTTTAATCTTGACAATATACAGTGGGTATAAAAATAATCCCCCTTTAAAATAATCACATGTGTTGCTTTGCAGCCTGAAATAAAGACAGACACCATTTGTATTTTATCCAGCTGAATTTACTAGTGCAACATATTATTATTATTATTATTATTATTATTATTATTATTATACAGGATTTATATAGTGCCAACAGTACAATTACAATACAGTTCAATACAGAAGGAATAGGAGGGCCCTGCTCGTAGAGCTTACAATCTAAAGGGAGGGGGAGATGGTACAAAAGGTAATGGCTGCAGGGGATGATCTGATAGAGGTGGCTCAAGCACGGGTCTTAGGTGGAGGTGGGGTAGGGTTCCCTGAATAAGTGCGTTTTCAAGGATTGCCTAAAGGCGGACAGGGTGGGGGCTGACCGGACATTCTGGGGCAGGGAGTTCCAGAGGATGGGAGAGGCTCTGGAGAAGTCCTGTAGGCGAGCATGGGAGGAGGTAACAAGGGAGCTAGGGAGAAGGAGGTTTTGGGAGTAGCGTAGAGGACGATTGGGGTGATATCTGCGGATGAGATTTGAAATGTAGCTGGGGGCAGTGTGGTGGATGGCCTTGTATGTTGTGGTTAGTATTTTGGATTTTATACAGTGGGGTAGGGGAAGCCAGTGAAGGGATTGGCAGAGTGGGGCAGCAGTCCTGGATCAGTTAGTAAGGTGTGCAAGTCTGGCAGCAGCATTCATTATAGACTGAAGGAGGGATAGCCTGTGTAATGGTAGGCTGGTGAGGAGGGAGTTGCAGTAATCAAGGAGGGAAATAACTAAGGAGTGAATAAGTTATTTTGTGGTGTCATTAGTCAGGAAGGAATTTTTGAGATGTTGCGGAGGTTGAGGCGACAAGATTTAGCCAGTGATTGGATATGGGGGCTGAAAGAAAGGTCGGAGTCTAGGATTATGCCCAGCACCCTGGTATGTGTGGAAGGACCAGTGGTTGTGCCATTGATCTTAATGGTAAAGTTATGAGGAGGGGACCGAGGAGGAGGAAATATTACAAGCTCAGTTTTAGAAAGATTAAGTTTGAGGAAGTGGCGTAACATCCATACCGATATGTCATTCAGTAAGTTTGTGACGCGTGAGGAGATTGAGGTGCAGAGTTGAGGAGTCGAGAGATAGATCTGGGTGTCATCAGCATAGAGGTGGTAATTGAAGCCATGGTAAGTTATCAACTGGCCCAGGGAAGAGGTATAGAGGGAGAATAGGAGGGGCCCAAGGACAGAGCCTTGGGGTACCCCAACAGAAAGAGATAGAGGAGCGGAGGAGATGTTGTTGTATGTGACACTGAAGGTGCGCTGAGATAGGTAGGAGGAGAGCCAGGAAAGAGTCACGGAGGCCAAGAGAGTGGAGTTTATTATATAACATATAACATCCAAGTGAAAGATATAACACCAACATGTCAGAAAGAAATTAAAAAATTCAAAAACAGAATCACTGAGTTGAAAAAAGGATCCTTATGTCAGTATTTTGTTGGACCACATTTTGCTTTAATTACATCCTTTAGTCTATTGGGATATGTCTCTACTAACTTTGCACATCTAGACTATTTGCCCACTCTTCTTTGCAGAAATGTTCAAGTTCAGTTAAATTTGATGGTGATGTTTGTGGACTGCAGTCTTCAAGTCATTCCACAGATTTTCAATGAGGTTTAAGTCTGGGCTCTGACTAAGCCATGCAAGGGCATTCGCCCTTTTCTCCTTCAACCACTGTGTGGTAATTTTTGCTGTGTGCTTCGGGTCATTGTCATGTTGGAAGGTAAACTTTCTGCTCATTGACAACGTTCTGGCAGAGGGCAGCAGATTTTCCTCAAGAATTTGATGGTATTTTGCCCCATCCATTTTTCTTTATCCTGCCAAGTGCTCCAATCCCTGCTGCAGAGAAACACCCCCATAACAGGATATTACCACCTCCCTGCTTTACTGTAGGAATGGTATTATTTGGATGGTGAGCTGCATTGGATTTCCGCCAGACATAACGTTTGGTGTTGTTGAGGCCAAATAATTCAATTTTAGTCTCATCTGACCACCTTAAATGCACTTTGAAGATTCTGAGGCCACATGGAAAAAGGGGTTATGGTCAGATGATACTAAAATGGAATTATTTGGCCTCAACACCAAACAATATGTCTGGTGTAAATCCAATACAGCTTACCATCCAAATAACACCATTTATTTTCTATACCTACTGTGTGAAATGTAAATGGGTAATTGTACCATTACACAGGCATAAAGCTATCTATTGTAAAAGTATGTAGGCAACAAATGTGTAGTCGTGACAATAAGGCCTCATACACACGGATGTTTTTTGACGCCGCCGTTTTCTGGCGTTTTTTGCAGCTCTCCATGTTAGTCAATGGCCCCATAAAAACATCTGCGTTTTTGAGCTGTACATGGCTTTGGCGTATTGTAGAACCCACGACCAGTGCGTTCCTTGGCGGCATCTCCGGAGCATATTTTGACGTCGACGGCAAAGAAACGCCACAAAACGCCATGAAACGCCAAGGAACGTCAGTAATAGCGTCAATCGGCGTTTTCCAGTGCCGGCGTTGTGTAACTGTAACCACATGATTGGGTAATGTAAAACCAGGAAATTCCTGTGTAAAATTACCCAAGAGTCCCAGCAACAGCTGGAATTGTAGGTATTTCAGTTTCCCATCATGGCTGCCAGTTTTGGACAGAAGGAGCTCATCCAAGAAGTGCAGAACCACCCAGAAATCTGGGACGTGTCACATCCCAGATAAGGTGACCACCACCATAAGATCTGCAGCTGGCAGCACATCTGCCAGGAACTGGTGGCAGGATGGCTGCAGATGTCAGCAGCGGAGAGGAAGAGAACCAGTGAGTACAATGTCATTTGAAAGCTCTGTTTGCTGTATTTCAGAGCAAAATTTTAAACCTTCTCTCTGTCCTTTATTTCAGCTAAAACCATCCAGAAAAGAGGGAAGTCCCTCCAAGACCGTGTCTGGAGGGACCAAACAAAGGAAGACAAGGCCGCCCGATCTGGGGCACCAGCGCCACGGAAGAAGATGGTAGCCATGATGACCCATGATGACAGCCTCGAATTTCTGCGGGCATACTATGCACGGGCGAGCAGAGAGTATGTAATGTTCATTACCAACTTCACCTCTGGAAGAATTTCCCAGTTTAGGACCAGAGCACTTTTTGCGATTCGGCACTGCGTTGTTTTAACTGACAATTGCGCAGTCGTGCGATGTTGTACCCAAACAAAATTTGCGTCCTTTTTTCCCCACAAATAGAGCTTTCTTTTGGTGGTATTTGATCACCTCTGTGTCATTTCTGATCACCGCTATAAACAAAAGAAGAGCGACCATTTTTTTAAAAAACCCAAATTTCTTATTTTTTGCTAAAATTAAAAGTCAAAAAAAATTAAAAAAAAACTTTTTTTCACCGGTTTCGGCCGATTTATATTCTTCCTCAGATTTGTGATAAAAAAAAATCACAATCAGCGTTTATTGATTGGTTTGCACAAAAATGGCCGCGTTTACGGATGGTGAGAATTCATTTCTGGGGTTTTTTTTAAATTATTTTTTAGTAGTAATGGCGGCAATCTGCGATTTTTAGTGGTACTGCGATATTGCAGCGGACATGTCAGACATGTTTGACACTTTTTTGGGACCAATGACAGTTATTCAGCGATCAGAAATTTAAATGTCCACTGATTACTGTATAAATGTCATTGGCAGTGAAGGGGTTAACCTGCAGGGGGGGATCTAGGGGTTCACTGTGTTCCCTGGGTGTTATTACTGTGGGGGGGTTGGGCTACCATGGGCATGAGAGATCTAACTGATCCCAGTGACAGGGATCAGTAGATCTCCCTTGCCTGCACTGTCAGAATGGGGAACTGCCGTGTTTACATCGGCGGTTCCCCCTTCCTTGCCTGTGGCCACTCATTGTGGCTCGCCAGCGGATATCGGGTCCGGCCGAGCCGCAGGCACACTCCACAGGAGTGCGGCGTGCGCATGTGCCGCCTAGCTGCCATTTGCAGATTGCCGCCTTT
The DNA here is from genome assembly GCA_018402905.1 of Glandirana rugosa. Taxonomy (NCBI): domain Eukaryota; kingdom Metazoa; phylum Chordata; class Amphibia; order Anura; family Ranidae; genus Glandirana; species Glandirana rugosa. The sequence goes on from BLSH010532494.1 coordinate 330,107, forward strand.
TTACGGTGATTCGCGGCCAGCGTCCACACTGCCGCCATAAATATGTGGTAGGCGGTGTGGAACTGGTTAATCAACGTCCTACGCGTTTTTAACTTTTTTTGTGTATTCACCATATTGTGATTGTTACCAAAAATGTACATGGCTAACGACAATTTTTTTTCCCTATGCATACTACTGCGCATGCATGTGTTGTAACTGACAATATACCTAACGTCATTATTTGCAGGACCACATCGAACATTTCCCAGCCCCAGGAGGAGGCGGTGGAGGGGGAAGAGGAAGAGGTGACGGGGACAACTGCGGCAAGTGCGTCCCCCATGTCAGCTGGAGAAGGACCTTTGCAGGCATCTCCCCATGAGGATAGCATTCCAGAGGCACCTGTACCAGAGGTTACTGTCCATCCATTCTGTACTGCATTGTATTTCCATCTGTACACCAACCTTCAATTTTTTTTTGTTTTCTTTTCAGGTCCCTGTGGAGCGTGCAGTGCCTCAGCATGGGGAGATGCCTGTTGAGGTCACATCTCGGGGTCGGGCGTGGACGTGGACGAGGGAGCACCAGCCAACTATCTGGTGCTATTGGTCTGAACGAGGAAGAGGTGTTAGGACTGTTGCAGGAAATACGGCAGGAGCGGCGGAGTACCTATACATTTTTGGATCCTAACAACGGTACCGCCAGCTTCTGCCGTGCATTGTACCATGTCCTGCAGGACATTGGGGGAGATGAGTCCAGGCTGTGCATGGATCGACTATATGACCTGGCGAAATTATTTTGCCAGGCTAAAATGAGTGGACGTCCACCGCCAGTCGATCCATGCACCGTCGCACAGGATCCCCCAATTTCCTCCAGGACATCAACAGTCCTAGCACCTCCACCCTCATACCAGCCACCTCCTCCACAGCTATGTCCACTGCCCACCATGACCCAGCATGCTGGCATTCCGGGTATGCCGCCGACCCCGTCACCTTTCCCCCACTTACCAGAATTTCCTCCGTCCTCCTCCTTCGCAGCGTGTCCTGTTCAGAATTCAAAGTACTTTTAATGCTGAACAGGACATGCGCATGCTAAGGACAAAATGTGTCCTTAGCATGTGCGTGTCCTGTTCAGAATGCAAAGTACTTTTCCTGCTGAACAGGACACGCCCATGCCAAGGACTCATTTTGTCCTTAGCATGCGTGTGTCCTGTTCAGAATGCAAAGTACTTTGCGTATTCTGGTCAGAGTGAAATTCACTAGTAGAAATATGCTATGTAAAAAACACATACAATCTAGTAAAATTAATAAAATGGGCTTTATTGAAAGAATAGGTAATTTTTTTAAACATGATCATCTTGCCAGGAAACTTCTCCATCTGGCGAAACAAAAAAAGCAGCAAACTGGTCTCGGATGCTCATTACTCGAGCAGATGCTCTCAAGTCCATGAATTGATGGCGTTGACTCTGGGGTGTGGGTTGTGGTTCTACATTACATGTATCACTGCTACGTAGGAAGTTGTGGAGCACACAGCACACCAGCACGACTTTGATGGCGTTTTCAATGTCCAGCTGCATGCAGGTCAATGATACCCTCCATCTTGCTCTGCAGATTACAAAGGCACATTCAACGACCCGGCGTGCTCGGCTAAGTCGGTAATTGAAGACCTTCTTATCGTGGCTGAGTCCGTACCCACTGTATGGCCTCATTAAATGTTCTGCCAGTCCAAAGGCCTCATCACCCACCATCACTAGTGGTACGTTTGGCTCCTCGGTGCACGGCAGGGGTCGGCTAGGCGGGATCTGCATTCCTCCTTCATTTACACGACGTCCAAAAGCCGACTCACGGAAAATGCGTGCATCACCCTGGCTGCCATAGGCTCCGACATCCACCGTAATGAATTTTAAATTGGCGTCATCCAACGCTAACAGCACCACTGAAAAATATTTTTTATAATTAAAATAACAAGATCCTGAGTGGGGTGGTTTCTTGACCCTGATATGTTTCCCGTCCAGGGCCCCTATGCAATTGGGGAACTGTGTTTATTCCCAGAAAGTGTCAGCGACATGTTCCCATAGGTCTTCGGTGGGCTCCAGCATTACCACACCATGTAGCTCCTCCCAAATAGCAAGACAGGTATCCCTGACAATTTTGGACACCGTTGCCACGCCGAGCAAAAAATAATGGTGCAAAGCCACGAAGCTTTGCCCCGTTGCCAAAAACCTTCAATGTAAATATTAGAAATGAAATTAGAATTAGTTTCCATGCACTAAGCCTATACTATCCTTATATTAATGATGCACCTCAGGCTGGGTTCACAAATGAACCGCATGCGGCTCACAGCAGGGGTCAGGTGCGTCCTGGTTCACCATTTCAGGTCCGATTTCAGCCGAGATTTTTGGCCGAATTCGGATCTGAAACGGACCAAAAGTCCCACAGTGTTTTTGTGAAAAAACGCATTGGACCTGCTGTGGTGATAGATGAACTGGCTCCATAGAGGGCCAGTTGAAATCTAATGCTATTGCGAATTGGATGCTGGGAACCTGCAAACAATTCGCAAGACTGCCTTAACCTATCCCCTAAACCCCTAATCCCTACTCCGAACCATGCACCCCTGACTATACGCTATATATGCTACACCCCACCCCTGACTAGATCCTATATATGCTACACCCCGCCCCTGACTATACCCTATATATATTACACCCCACCCCTGACTATACCCTATATATGCTACACCCTACCCCTGACTATACCCTATATATGCTACACCCTACCCCCACCCCTAATGTGTTATAAAATAAAACTTACCGCAGTGTCACCTGCAGACGTTCCTCAGGTGACACAGAGCGCCGCATCACGGTGTCCGCCCTCATCAGTCTGGGTCGGAGCTTCTCCAGTATCGTATCAAACTATGCCCCTGACATACGTGAAAAGTTTTGGAACTTTTCAGGATACACACGCAGTTCTGCGTATATATTTGCATAGTACCCCACCGACTGGCGTTGGGACACCATAGGGTGTATCCAGAACCGTCTTCTGCTTCTGCTGATCCTCTCCTCCTCCTCCAATGCTCTCCTGCTCTGCAACCTCCACAAAATGATCAGCAGAATTGCCTGATCGACCTTTTGCATGATGGGATTCATGCTAAAAAATCGCAACAGACACGCAGAAAACCTCACAAAAAACCGCCAAAACTCCAAAACAATCACAATGCTCTCTCCTCACTCTCTCCAACCAAAATGGCATCGTCACATGGTCTCCAACATTTTTTATTGTGTTCCATTTGCATTGTGGGTAATTTGGGAGTGAATAAATTGCTGTGAGATGTCTTTTTAAAAAAAGCTTGTTGACGCTGATGCCACGAAACGCTCATTAACGAGAAATGTCGCAAAACACCGACGTTTTTAGACCGACGTCACCTGGCGTCTCTTCTAGCAAAAATAGAATGAATAAACATACGTCCGTGTGTATGAGGCCTAAAAGTGAAACAGATAGACAATTGTTGCATTAAGTGTGCAACAAACAGGCAACTGTTGAAATATGTAGGCAACAAATGTGTAAAATATGTTGTCAAGCAATGGACAATTAATACTAATATGCAGGCAAAAAAAGGCAATCCTGAAAATATGTGGGCAAAAAACAGGCAGTTGTGACATTTAGTCAACCAGCAGGCAATAATTACAATACATGGGTAACAAATATGAAACAAAGGGAGATCCTGACAATATATGGAGAAGAAACTGAGAGGTTGGTTTACTAAAGGCAAATACACTGTGCACAAGTGAACTTCAAGTGCATTTGCTCTAGATCTGAGGGGAAGCTCTGAAATGAGGCGAAGCTCTGCTGATTTCCATCATCCAAACGTACAAGCAAAAATGCAAATACAAGCTGCTTTCTATTCTCCTTACATGTGATTAAATATTCTTTGCAAAGTGAAGCTTTACCTCATTTACTAAGCTCCAGAGCAAGTGCACTTGCAGAGCACAGTGTATTTTCCTTTAGTAAATTAACCCCAGAGAGTTTTAGTAATATGAAGGAAACAAATGGGCAATCTTGACAAAATGTAGGCAAGAAATTGATGATTAAGACAATACACAGGTAACAACCAGGTAGTCACATAAAGGCAACAAATGGTCAATAGTGACAATATGATTTTTGTTCATTTCTAATTGTTATAACTAACATTATATTTAATGAGCCTATGGAAACAGGAATAGGAAAGAACAGGGAAATAGGTATTTTACTGTACTTTATCCAATCTTGTTTCCTAAAATGATGCATTCGCCCTATTTCAAACAGTTGTACAAGTTCAAGATTTCTTCTATAAACTTTCAACATACATATTTTTAAAATATAAAATAACTCAACAGACAAAAGATTTAAAGAAAATAAAATGCCCACACGCTCAATCCTGCAAGACAGATCTTTGAAACAGTCAGCAGAAAATGTATTTCCATTTGTAAGACATAAGGTTCAGTAACTTTGATTAAAACCAGGAAAGAAAGAAGTGTTTAAACACTGAAAATTGGGAAAAAGCCCTGAAAAAGTAATTGGAGTAGTATTTTCTATGTAAGTTGTAAAACAGATGGTGAAATTAATAGGGTGTAAAATCAAATTCTGCTTGTACCATATAAATGATAATAAATTACAGATATCAGAAACTTTATGTGCAGGTTGTCATGTAAAGGAAGGAATGACAGATTGAAAGACATAGAGGAAAGATAGTTTTGTTTTTAACAAGCTAAGCAAGGAGAACGTATTGGTTCCCACATTGTGTAGGCAGTGATTTTAAGCTACGGACACCCAAGTGTGTCACAGTGCTTAGTCAAGTGTGCAACAAATCACTGGATCAGAAAATTGCTAGAAATCTTAAAAGTAATGAAATCCGCGTTTGAAATGTGAGTATAAAGGAAAATAAAAGATGTCTGGAAATATTAGAACATTGGATATTTTATATTTACAGATATCAAACTTGTCTCTGGGAATAGTTGGCATATGATATAGCATAAATAGGACAAGTAACATGCAATTTATGGATCTGTTGTTACCGTTCAAAGTAGAACTGTCAGCAGTTCAGAAAAAATACCTTGAAATCCTGTATTTTTAAAGGAATACCTTTATACAGACTGGATATGGCAATGCAGGAATGTATCTTCTTTACAGTTGTGGCATTAGTGACAGGTATAATACAGTCATGTAGCTGACTCTCATTTATGATTACAATAATTTTAAATGTACTTAGTTTTTTTACATCCTTTCCGTGTCATGCCATTTATGTTTTATGTACTGATTTGTAGGCATTAGAGTGAATTAGAGTACCAATATGTCAGACAGTGCAACCAGCATCTGTTGTGGGAAGATCAAGCACATGACGAGATGCATAAAGAATGAATAAGGGTTTACTTAATGCCATTCTGTAAGTCTTCTAGGAGCTGATGGATTTTCACAGAGGTACTGCAATCATCATACTGTGCTTCTATGCACAAAAAAATATGCAGGAATCAGTAGGCAATTATGATGATTCCTATGAACATATATAATTAAACCCTCTTAACAAAAACAGGGCTTTTATCTTCCCGAATGGGGCAAAAATCAAATCCATAAAGCATGAGTATATAATACTTTTTAATGTAGAATTTTCTGTTTTCATGGTATTTTAGATAGTTGTATGAATAATTATAAATCAATTTGCATATGAAAGGTCAGAATAAGTATTTTTTGTTAAACCTAAATTACACACATACAGAATAAGCTGAAAACGACTGATTCTGAAATGAAATCCTAGAATAAAAAGCACACTCGCTCTTGCTTGTGTACTTGATCACAATATTTTAAGTCAACTTACCAATAATGTTTATGTATTTGCAAATTAGGACATAACTACAGAGAGTATGGTTGATTTTTATTTCCATACAACAATTTTTGTTCTTGCCTTATTAGCACATATAAAGAAAAAATATAACAGCAATTATGTGTTTATCCTGCAGTATGGAAAACCATATGGAGAGTGTGACGGAGCCATTTGGCTGCCTAACATCTACAAAAGTAGGATGGAACTTGGGAACACTGGTAAGGAGGGACATCTCACTAGAGTCCATGATAAATACAAGAAGCAAGCATATAATGCAACTATGATATGGGTGGTAATACCACGCTAAGGTCTTTGTAAACAAAGCAGCAACCAGCATAACAATATAGGTATCGGAGAATACAAGTTAAATAAATAAAGGCTGCGCTATAGGTGAACTAAGGGAAGGAAACGAAATGCTTATTTCCTTATGATAAATACATAAAAGATAATACCAGCAATAGCGTATGAACAGATTCAAGGCTGATAAGATTTTTCACTGCTGATATAGTGACAATGTCCACATATGTCATAAATATTGGTGACAGTCCATATAAATGTTGATAACCTCTAAGGAAAGACAATGTTGACAACCGGTGCACCAATCATATGAACTTCGTGAGATCCACCACCAGACTAGGAGAGGGGCTTACCAGAAATTGGTTAGAAAGCGCTTGTGGCTATTCCCCAGCTAAGGGTTAACGAACCAGTACTCACTCCAGGCTCCCTAGTGGTTCCAGACCTCCCGAATGTGCCTCAAACAGTTCTGGTGCCAATCCACAGTGCCATAGAAAATAAACTTGCAATAGTGATGTACCATCAAAGGAGTTTAATGAATAAAAAGTATCGTACTTACAAAAGTCGCATATATAAAAGCATATGTGCTGGCCAGCTAGAATCCCATCTCACAGACAGTAATAGTAGTGATGTCAGCGCGTCCTCCCGACGTACGTTTCATCATAAAAAGACGTTGTCCAGGGGATAGGGTGTGCTACTGACTCACCACCTTTGTACGCAAGCGTGCCCTCAATCTGAGGCTTAGGCGGCACCATCTCCTCCATTTTGACTGAGGGCAAAAATGCCATTAACCCACGATAACCAATACTAAAAAGTTCCTAATGGGCTAAAAATAAAATTTACAAGTGGTTAATACTAATCTCAAATGAAATAACAAAGAGAAGTGTCTGCCAACTGGCTAACTCAAATCATATTTTACAGGTACAAAGAAGCCTAGGTTTTGTTTAACCATGCTCCTTAAGTTCCCACGCTGTTAACTGTTTGGCCACACCCACTTATCACCAACAGATTGTGCACACACAGCATTACTACTCTACCTGGAGTGCCAAGAGGGTGCCAGATTGTCCCACCCTGGCCATAAAAATTGAACCACACCCACTTTTGCTGTGGAACACTATGAGCACTGCAGATTACTATCACCTTAAGTGACCCTCATTCTCAACCTCTAAAGTTGGTAGATATGCATTTTCAATAATCAGTTGCCCTTGCTCTTAGCAAGCACTTGATATGTAGGGACATGTGGCCTGTTCATGATTTGGGAGCCACTGAACAAACTGCTCCAAATTTACCAGTTTGACGCCCAAATCCCCAGTCACTGAAATTTAAACAGACAAGCAGACAGCAATCCAAGGCAACATCATGGACCAAATTTGATGATGGCCATATTTTTGTTAATGACATCAACCTGGATCCCCTTCACTATGTATACATTCTCACAGTGGGAAAACGTTGTAGGCAGCTGGTCATCGTAGTGGTGGGCTAACATCATCAGGTGATTGTAATTGACAATATTTATATGACTTAACATTGTGTTTGGTGATGAATTTACATTGGAGACATTATTTACATGTTTTATTGCTATTAAAGGACTTTCCTGGTGCCAATCCATGGCAGCGTACATATGGTAGAGATCCGCACCCACAGAATCTATTAAAAACAGTAGAGAGACCCACCCCATTATCACAATTTTTCCTCATGATTTACACATGCAGACTACTATACATGTCAGTATGAGACTAATCCTTTACCTGACAACAGTCATTTTCAGCCTCTCCCAAGCACAGTCCCACATCTTAGGTTGATAAATGCCCCGATAAGTTGGGGAGCTCCTTCTGGTGATCTATTGTTGTTGAGGAGTTTTCTAACTAGAAACGCTATACCTCCGGTGGTGGTTTCAGGGTATTACTGTGGCGGCCGTCTTGGGAATGGGAAAATGTGTCCTGAAAGGTGCGGAAGGGGAGGGCATGTCATTCTTTTTATTTAAGATTCTATCCATTCTTGCTATTAGATATACGGTAACATTCTCCAATGCTTTACACCAATAGAATCTTTTTGCCATGTGAACAAGACCTCCACATACTCAGGTGGGGACCAACATTATGGTAAGTAAGAAGAGGAAAGCAAAGGAGTGCATTTTTCATGAGCATGGCCTTTTTATTTTTTCTGTTACAGCCTGGCCTACTTTAATGGTGTGGGTGTCTTTTTTACATTTCTTTTTTTAAGAATGAATAATAAGAGGTATTAAGGTACCCCTGTAATAATTCCTATTAGAAGGGAAGGATATCTGTGGGCCTCCTTATTAAAAAGTAGGCTTCCAGATCAGAAAAAATTATCAAGTTTTGGCTTCTACAGACTACAATAGGTTTTAGTGCTAAGCTTGTGGGTAGAGTTGAGCGAACACCTGGAAGTTCGGGTTCTGCTGGTCCGTCCGAACTTCGTGACAAAGTCCGGGTCCGGGTCCGGACGGAACCCGAACGATCGCACGGACAACGAACCCCATTGAAATCAATGGGGACCCGAACTTTTAGGCACAAAAATGGCTGTAGGAAAGTCCTGGAAAGCCCCAGAGGGCTGCAAAAGGAAGTAAAATGGGGGTAAGGGTAGGGCAAGTGCCCTACAAAAAAATGGGGACAGGGAAATAACTGTAAATATTTTTTAAAAAATAAAAACATAAAAAAAGCAAAAATGGAGGTGAATGTGGATCATCTTCAAACTGTGTCTGAAAAGTATTAATTAACGGTAGAAGCCATATAACTGTTCTAAAATCACCTTCTTTGTAGGGCAAGTGCCCTACAAATAAATGGGGATAGGGAAAATAAATTAAAATCAAGTAAAAAAACAGG
>BLSH010532494.1:391883-407768 GCA_018402905.1 Glandirana rugosa
CTCCACCGATCAACGTATTCTGGAGTACGTTCTTATCTTTTCCGGTGTATCGTATTATGACAAATTGGCGTATTGAAATAATTTTTATTAACGTGAATGTACGTATCTTCGTTTTGTCCGTATTGTACCTTAAGGTTACACTTTTTGAGAGACTTGTCCGCGTTACTCGACCTCGCCTGAGACGAGGTGGCTGCGCAAAGCAGATTTTTGTGAAGGTGTCCCCATACTCAGGCGACGAGAGGTAACCCATACCGAAGCTTGATACTCACGCTGCTGACACCAGTGGGCGGTATCCATCAGGTTGTTCAATTAAGATTATTATTGATAAGTTATATATTTAGCGCAATGGAGAGCAGCGGACTCATACCCCTGTGGAAGTGTTTTTAGACGAAACGCGTCGGTGGAGCAGAGTCCGCTCCAGCTCATTGCGCCTGTTCAGAGAGTTTTTCACATTGGAATTCCATGTTATGCCTGTTTTGCTTCTATGCATGTAAGTGCAATTATTTTTAATAAAGTTATGCGGTTAAACAGTATTATGCTATGTGGCCTTTTCTATTCTTGCATGAGGTCTTATGCAACTAGCCACCTCGGATTACTAGTATGATATGGTGATTTGGATACCTCAACCCAGATAGTAGCCTATCCTTATATGGGAAGTGGTGGATGGTGCCTATGCAGGAAGAGGGACGCAAGTATTGATCAACGCTTGTTAAGAACGTCTGGTCTTTTGATGCTACACGCTTATCCAGATTCAGTCTGGTAAGAGTACTTTATTATCTCGTTTGGTGGTGGTCATCACTGCATGTAGGTGGAGGTCCCACTTTATTTATCCAGCCCCTCTGAGGACTGTACTATATATATCCACGGAGAAAAAGAAAGGAAAACTATCAAGAGTTTCATTTCAATTAATTTTTTTGTTAATTTTGGATTTTGGACACTTTATGGCACTTTAATTCACTTATTCTATTTATAATTCTATTGAATTTTATATTATGTACTTAAATTGTGATATTTATGCAAATTTTAGTGCTGCACTTGATTTCACGTTAATCCCTCACATGTGGTGGAGGATGCGGGCACCTACCTGAACAAGTGGAAAGATGGAGGATGTGTTAAAAGCCCTGCTGCAGACCACTGCAACCCAACAGGAAACCAATCGCCAAGTTGCACAGGCCGTGGCAACCCAGCGGGAGGCTGATTGGCAGGCCATTGCAGCCCAGCAGCTGATTGGCAGGCCATTGCAGCCCAGCAGGAGGTGAATCTCCAGGTCATTGCAGCCCAGCAGGAGATGAATCACCAGTTTGTGGAGGCCCTGGTGGAGTTAACCACTTGCCGACCGCCGATCGGCATCTGACGGCGGCAAAGTGGCTCGTTCCCGCAAATCGCCGTCATACGACGGCGGCTGCGGGAACGTGTATTGTGTGCGCGCGCGCGCCGCCGGAGGCGCGCCCGCGAGCTCACTGTGTCCAGGGGGGGCCAGGGAGTGGGTGCGGCGGCTTCGATTGCCGCCGGCCACCTGCGATGCCCCCCCGGAGCGTATGAGCGGAGGTCCGTGTATGTAAACACGGACCTCCGCTCTGTGTGAGGGGGAAGGGCTGTGATCACAGCCTTCCTTTACGTGAAGGCTGTGATAACTTCCCTTCCCCAGCTAGGGCAGTCCCCATACAGTTAGAACACGCCCAGGGAACATAGTTAACCCTTAGCGCGCCCCCTGCAGGTTAACCCCTTCACTGCCAATGGCATTTACACAGTAATCAGTGCATTTTTATAGCACTGATCGCTGTATAAATGCCAATGGTCCCAAAAAAGTGTCAAAACGTTCCGACATGTCCGCTGAAATATCGCAGTACCGCAAAAATTCGCAGATCGTCGCCATTTTTAGTAAAAAAAAAAAAAACCCCAAAAATGAATTCTCATCATCCGTAAACGCGACCACTTTTGCGCAAACCAATCAATAAACGCCGATTGCGATTTTTTTTATCGCAAATATGAGGAAGAATATAAATCGGCCAAAAACGGTGAAAAAAAATGTTTTTTTATATTTTTTTTTTGGATTTGTATTTTAGGAAAAAGTAAGAAATTAGTTTTTTTTGCATAATTGTCGCTCTTCTTTTGTTTATAGCGGCGATCAGAAATGACGCAGCGGTAATCAAATACCACCAAAAGAAAGCTCTGTTTGTGGGAAAAAAAGGACGCAAATTTCGTTTGGGTACAACGTCGCACGACCGCGCAATTGTCAGTTAAAGCGACGCAGCGCCGAATCGCAAAAAGGGCTCCGGTCCTAAAGCTGGAAATCATTCCGGGGCTGAAGTGGTTAAAGAAGGGGTCCACTGGTACTTTGCCGGTGGAACAGAAAATGGTGCATGCCAGATATTACCTGCAGAAGATGACACCTGCAGATGATGTGAAGACTTACCTAGCAACTTTTGAATGAGTCACTGTTTGAGAAGGATGGCAAAAAGAGCAATGGGCAGAACTGCTAGCGCCCTTTCTGACAGGAGAACTCCAAAAGATCTATTATGACCTGGAACCAGATGCTTCCCAGGATTATGAGACACTGAAAGCTGAGATGCTTGCTCGTCTGGGTATCACCATTGCAGTTCGGGCTCAACGGGTGCATCGGTGGTCATATAGTACTGACAAGCAACCTTGCTCCCAAATATTTGTGTCATGAAACCACAGTAACATTCATGTCTTGTATGTTGCCTACCTTGCTGCATGTGTCCAGTTAGAGGCCGTGCCTCCCTCACCTGTGTGCTTTAGTAGCCCTCCTACCCAGGCCCTAATTAGGAACATTATATAACACCTGGCAGTGCAAGTCTGCAATGACAATCAATGGTGTGTGTGTTTGGCTTTGTGTGTGGTTGTTCCTGTCGGATGCTCTGTGTCTATTTCCGGTTACCGATCTTTGGCTTGTTCTGTTTATCCCTGCCTGCCTGATACCCCAATCTTCGGCTTGTTTTCTGTTTCTCCTGTCTGCTGGTGGCCCTGACCCTTTGCTAGGCCGCTGACTATCCTTTTCTGTTCCTGCACTGCTGCTTCCTCTCTTCCACCTGTAGCCAGCCGAGCATGAGCTAGGGGACCCTGGGGACCGCAACCTGGATCCAGTTGCAGTCAAATCCATCCTCACCACCAGAGGCTCTGTCGAATACCTACTGGCTCTTAGACTCCGTGCCCTGGGGAAACTGATGCACTAGCTCCCTGTGTTCCAGTGTCCATGCTCCAGGGGCCCCTCTTCCCGTACCAGCCGGAACTCATTAGCAGCAGTCAGCTATAGGTCCACAACCTTAGTGGTGCGCTTCGCAACCCTCGGTGCAATTTGCACCCCAGCGGTGCGCACATGTCACCTGACCCCAGGTGTCATGACAGTTTGACTTAATACGCCTCACCAAGTGGCTGCAGAAAGAGACTTTGCCGGGCCCTAAGATTGTGGAGTGTGTGGTCATGGACAGTTATTTACTTTGAGGAAGTGGATCAGCCGTGGGGACCCTAAGACTGCAAACCAGCTGGTGGAGAGATATACATCTGCCGAGGACTTGTTGAACCCATCCATGCCCCACTCCAATATCTCTAGGGGTGAAAAACCACCCAGAGGATCTAATAAGACTGTTCCAGGGTTCAAGGGCGTGGGGAAAAATTACAAGACTGTTGCCACAGATCATGAGACTATGGGCTCAGGACCTGGTGACTGGCCAAATAGGTCAGGAAGGTCTCTGAGGCCATTTAGAGGACTGGGTACAGAACACATAAAATGTCATCGCTGCCATGCATTAGGTCATATTGCTGCTAACTATTCCCTAAATGATATACCAAAGCAATGTGATAATGCTTACTTGAAAAAAACGCATGTCTCTTTTTGCACAGGTAGCATGTACTGCATCATGTCAGGGATGCATGGAAAAACAAATGTGTATGATTTCAGTTGATGGAAAGCCACTCACTGCTCTGCTAGATTCTAGAAGAAAAGAGGCGCCTCTAAGTGCAGACTTTAAAAACAGTTTATTAAAACCAACAATTGGCAACTCACATGAGACAGAAGATAAAAGGCACATGAGCAGGTCCTCAAAGGGGTAACATCAGTGAAACATCCATAGGCCAGGATTCATAGCACCATCATGAACTGTAGCAAGCGTCCCTGTGAGTTGGTAACCAGCCGTAGACAGGGGAATCTTAAAACGAGGCTTGGTTCCGTGGAAGCTAGAGTCCCAGGATGATGACGTCACTGGACAGCGACGCGTTTTCCGAGCCGGCGTGCTGCGATTGGTGTGGCGGCCATGCTCCTTTATGAAGCTATAGGTCAGGACCAAATGTGTTTGTTTTATGTGCAAAGTAAGGGGCACCAATAAAAGAAAAGGGGGAAGGTTTTCAAGAACGTAACTAAACAACAGAGGGGCCGGAAGAGGGAGGGAAGGGAGGGGAGAAAGGGAAGATGAAGGCAAAGGGATATAGTCTATATAGTGCGTATATGACAATATCATTAAAGGACACAGCATTGACAGTAAACGATAAATAGTGCTAATAAATAATTATAAAGGAATGTATATCATATGTAACTGAAGGAAAATGCATATCATAACATTGATAAAAATATAAATATCATTCTGATGACGATATTGAAAACGTATGGTAGATAAAACATGGATACAAATTTATATATAACCTACAGAAATGTATCTAGTATAAAAACACAGGGAGATTCTGATAATTTCATAGGTAAACAAGAGCCATCAGTAAGAAAGGTTTAGAGTGCAAAACCCTACCTACTGAGTGTTATATCAGGAAAGATTTGTGCCTGTGTGTGGTAATATAATATACCACAGTATAAAAGAAAAAAAAATTAACATACTACAGGGGGTCTAGGATGCAAAACCCTACCTACTGAGTATTGTGTCAGGCGAAAATGTGTGCCTGTGAGCGGTAATATAATGCACCAAGATATATATATATATATATATATACACATATATGAAATAAATAAATAAATACATACATAAAATAAAAACACTACAGGGGGTCTGAAAGAAAAAAAAATTATCGATATCTGTATGAAAAAGATAGGTTATCAAAACACGAGAACTGTAAATGAGAAGAAACAGGAGGAAAGTTAAATTACAGTTAGAGAATGGTTGACGCCTCAATAGCTACATTGAGGCCACCCAGTGAGAGCACGTCTAGGTTATAGATCCAGAACGTTTCCCTAGCACACAATTTTTTGAAACGTTCTGCAGCAGAGAGATGTGAGGGTGTCTGCTCTATAACCCAGACCCGCAATCCCTCGGTGGATTTTTTGTGGACCTCCGCAAAGTGTCATGGGACACTGTGTGGATCTTTTCCCTCTTCAATGTACCTACGATGCTGTCCGAACCTCTGTCTAAGTGTCCGGATAGTACGCCCTACATATAGCAGACCACAGGGGCAGGTAAGGCCATAAACAACAAATTCAGAAGAACAGTTGTAGAATTAGGCTAATTTGTATGTTTTTCCCTTACAGCAAAAGGATTTCTTACCATGTTGAACACATTTTCACGTCTTGCATAGGGCCTTACCACACCGACACATGCCAACCAAGGGTATTAATACAGGCATAGAGGAAACAGCCTTAGGGGTTTTAAGTTTGCTAGGGGCGATCTTGTTCTTTAGATTGGGGGCCCTTCGATATGTCACTCGTGGGTGCTCAGGTAAAATGGTTTTGAGGTACAGATCTTGCTGTAAGATGCTCCAATGACTGGACAAGATATGTTCCATCTTTCTAAATTGAGTGTGGAATGTAGTAGTAAACCTGAGGGAGTGGTCTCTCGCTTCCTTTGCTGATTTGGGCGGTTTCCCTTTACGATAGTACTCAAAGGCTTGGTCTATTAGAGTCGTTGGATACTCTTTGTCCAGAAATTTTTGTTTGAGGGTCATAGCCTGTTCGACATAATCTGATTCTCTCGTACAGTCCTGTCTAAGGTGACAGACCTGCCCTTTGGGAATGTTATTTATCCATTTAGGGTAATGGCAGCTTTGATGGTAGAGAAAGGAATTCCCAGCCGTGGGTTTGGTATAGTTTCTAGAGAAGATAATCTCACTCTCATGGCCTAGCTCCAGGTCTAAAAAAGCCAACTTATGGGGATCCATCACATACGTAAACAACAAACTATACGGATTGTCATTACAGTACTGGACAAAACCACACACGAATTCAGGAGGCCCATCCCAGATGACAATGATGTCATCAATATATCGTCCAAAAAAGACGATATGGGATGAAAACGGATTCTGCTGTCAAATGTGATGGACCTCCCAATACCCCATAGCCAAGTTGGCACAGGATGGAGCAAAGTTGGCTCCCATTGCTGTACCTTGTTGTTGAAGGTAAAACTCCTCATCAAAACTGAGATAATTGTGTGATAAATAAAACAAGGTAGCCTCCAATATGAAGGCTGCCTACCGAGGGTTTATTAGGGGATCATGTGCCAGAAAATATTCAAACGCCATGATGCCGAAACTATGCGGGATTGACGTATACAGAGAATTAACGTCAAGTGACAACCATACATAATTCGGGGACCAACTATAAGGAGAAAGGATTTCTAAAAGGTGGGTGCCATCCCTAATATAAGATTGGAGTTGGTACACCAAAGGCTGCAGAAACTGATCAATATACAGGCTGAAACCAGTAGTGACACTCTCCATAGATGCTACTATGGGTCTGCCTGGAGGTTTCTCCAAGCTTTTGTGCACCTTTGGCAGGTGATAAAAGTATTGTACCTGATAGAAGTTCTTTCGTATAAAAGAAGCCTCCGTTTTGGTAATGATGCCTTCAGTAAGTGCGTTAGAAACTAGAGTATCGACCTCTTTGGAAAACTCTAAAGTGGGGTCTGTTTTGAGTTTCTTATAAGTGATAGTGTCAGAAAGAAGTCTGGTGGCCTCAGCAATGTAGTCAACCCTATCCTGGAGGACTATGCCACCTCCCTTGTCAGCTGACTTGATGATGACGTCCTTGCTCTTCATCAGCGAGTCAAGAGCCTGAACCTCTAATGGAGAAAGATTACTGGTCTTGGGCAGGGGAGACTGGCATAGTTTTAAAAAATCAGCATAGACCACTCAATAAAAATTTTCAAGATAGGGCCCTTTGGCATGGGCCGGGTAAAATATAGACTTGGGTCTAAGCGAGGAGTGGGTAATGGGAGGGGATGTCGCCAGGTGTTGGGTAAAGAGGCTCAATGAGTCATCTTTAACAGACAATGTCTCAAGAGCCTCAAGAGGATCTATATCAAAATCAAATTCAGTAATGAGATCAAAGGAGGGAGTACGATGACTGATATTGGGTGACAGGGGCTGACTTGAGGAATTGGTCGCAGATAAAATCTTATCCTCTTCTTCTTTAAGATGGAAATACCTGTTTAAGGTTAAATTACATATGTACCGGTTTAAATCTTTAAATAATAAAAAGGGATTAGGTTTGTTATCTGGAGCGAAGTTGAGACCGCGACTAAGAAGGGAAGTTTCTGCAGCTGTCAGAACATGTGAGGATAAATTAATAATTTTCACAGTTTCAGGAATTATTGAACATCGGGTTTTTTTCTTGGATCGTCCTCCTCTGCAGTCTTTCCTGTGAGTTTCCTTTTCTGGTGGCCGTCCAAGGAGGACTGGGGACTAAAAAACACACTGAAACTGGAGAGGGGGACACTGAGGTAGAGACCACAGTGTCTCCTGACACTGAGGAATTAGAGGCGTCATATTGAGTCCAAAGGAAAAGGGAACTGAAGATCTCTCTGTGGTAGGATTGATCAGTGATGTAGATAAAAAGCGCTGGGGTTCTCTAGAAGTAACTGAAGATGTGTCACTATAGGTTTGGGTAAGGGTCGGTCTAATGCTATGTGTAACGGATAAATCATACATATGGATGCTAGATGAGGGAGAAGTGGAGGGAACCGAGATAGTGGTATTCTTGGTTGGGATGGAACAGACAATATCTGGTCTGGCGGATGTGACTTCTATATTTTTAGGCAAAGCTAAAGATCTGTTATAAAATTGATTGAGGGATGAAAGAAGTTCCTGTTTCTTGGATAATGAATGAGAAGAAGAAGGGGGATAGTGTTTTGTGTTTTTCTTATGTCAATCAAAACCAGAACCATTAGATCTGGTCTGCCGCAGAACGTTTCAAAAAATTGTGTGCTAGGGAAATGTTCTGGATCTATAACCTAGACGTGCTCTCGATGGGTGGCCTCAATGTAGCTATTGAGGTGTCGACCATTCTCTAACTGTAATTTAACTTTCCTCCTGTTTCTTCTCATTTACAGTTCTCATGTTTTGATAACCTATCTTTTTCATACAGATATCGATAATTTTTTTTTTCTTTCAGACCCCTTGTAGTGTGTTTATTTTATGTATGTATTTATTTATTTATTTCATATATGTGTGTATATATATATATATATATATATATATATATATATATATATCTTGGTGCATTATATTACCGCTCACAGGCACACATTTTCGCCTGACACAATACTCAGTAGGTAGGGTTTTGCATCCTAGACCCCCTTGCAAGTGTAAGCGAGGTCTGAGGTGTTTCAGGCCAAAGCAGCACAGATTGATACTAACAGTCAAAGGATCTAGGCATCAGCACTAACATGTAATGAATAGCAGTCAATGCACACATAACAGTTATTAGTGCTGTCACATCAATATAAATCACATGCAAAGCAGTAAGAGTTAATAGACCCCAGACAATTAGCACTAGTAGGTTAACCTACCTTAGACAATGTACTGCAAAGTTTATTACCAAAGCCAAGCATTAGATCATAATACACAGTAAATTAAGCCTGTAGAGCCAGGCCTTGCTCAGTTCATGGGAAAGTTTCAGCTCAGCTCAGTAGGGTCATAGCCTGTTCGACATAATCTGATTCTCTCGTACAGTTCTGTCTAAGGTGACAGAACTGCCCTTTGGGAATGTTATTTATCCATTTAGGGTAATGGCAGCTTTGATGGTGGAGAAAGGAATTCCCAGCCGTGGGTTTGGTATAGTTTCTAGCGAAGATAATCTCACTCTCATGGCCCAGCTCCAGGTCTGAAAAAGCCAACTTATGGGGATCCATCACATACGTAAACAACAAACCATACGGATTGTCATTACAGTACTGGACAAAACCACACACGGATTCAGGAGGCCCATCCCAGATGACAATGATGTCATTAATATATTGTCCAAAAAAGACGATATGGGTTGAAAACGGATTCTGCTGCCAAATGTGATGGACCTCCCAATACCCCATAGCCAAGTTGGCACAGGATGGAGCAAAGTTGGCTCCCATTGCTGTACCTTGTTGTTCAAGGTAAAACTCCTCATCAAAACTGAAATAATTGTGTGATAAACAAAACAAGGTAGCCTCCAATATGAAGGCTGCTTGCCGAGGGTTAATTAGGGGATCATGTGCCAGAAAATATTCAAACGCCATGATGCCGAAACTATGATTGACGTATACAGAGAATTAACGTCAAGTGACAACCATACATAATTCGGGGGCCCAACTATAAGGAGAAAGGAGGTCTAAAAGGTGGGTGCCATCCCTAATATAAGATTGGAGTTGGTACACCAAATGCTGCAGAAACTGATCAATATACAGGCTGAAACCAGTAGTGACACTCTCCATAGATGCCACTATGGGTCTGCCTGGAGGTTTCTCCAAGCTTTTGTGCACCTTTGGCAGGTGATAAAAGTATTGTACCTGATAGAAGTTCTTTTGTATGAAAGAAGCCTCAGTTTTGGTAATGATGCCTTCAGTAAGTGCGTTAGAAACTAGAGTATCGACCTCTTTGGAAAACTCTAAAGTGGGATCTGTTTTGAGTTTCTTATAAGTGATAGTGTCAGAAAGAAGTCTGGTGGCCTCAGCAATGTAGTCAACCCTATCCTGGAGGACTATGCCACCTCCCTTGTCAGCTGACTTGATGATGACGTCCTTGCTCTTCATCAGCGAGTCAAGAGCCTGAACCTCTAATGGAGAAAGATTACTGGTCTTGGGCAGGGGAGACTGGCATAGTTTTAAAAAATCAGCATAGACCACTCAATAAAAACTTTCAAGATAGGGCCCTTTGGCATGGGCTGGGGAAAATATAGACTTGGGTCTAAGCGAGGAGTGGGTAATGGGAGGGGATGTCGCCAGGTGTTGGGTAAAGAGGCTCAATGAGTCATCTTTAACAGACAATGTCTCAAGAGCCTCAAGAGGATCTATATCAAAATCAAATTCAGAAATGAGATCAAAGGAGGGAGTATGATGACTGATATTGGTTGACAGGGGCTGACTTGAGGAATTGGTCACAGATAAAATCTTATCCTCTTCTTCTTTAAGATGGAAATACCTGTTTAAGGTTAAATTACATATGTACCGGTTTAAATCTTTAAATAATAAAAAGGGATTAGGTTTGTTATCTGGAGCGAAGTTGAGACCGCGACTAAGAAGGGAAGTTTCTGCAGCTGTCAGAACATGTGAGGATAAATTAATAATTTTCACAGTTTCAGGAATTATTGAAGATTGGGGTTTTTTCTTGGATCGTCCTCCTCTGCAGCCTCTCCTGTGAGTTTCCTTTTTCTGGTGGCCGTCCGAGGAGGACTGGGGACTAAAAAACCCACTGAAACTGGAGAGGGGGACACTGAGGTAGAGACCACAGTGTCTCCTGACACTGAGGAATGAGAGGCGTCATATTGAGTCCAAAGGTAAAGGGAACTGAAGATCTCTCTGTGGTAGGATTGATCAATGATGGAGATAAAAAGCGCTGGGGTTCTCTAGAAGTAACTGAAGATGTGTCACTATAGGTTTGGGTAAGGGTCGGTCTAACGCTATGTGTAACGGATAAATCATGCATATGTATGTTAGATGAGGGAGAAGTGGAGGGAACCAAGATAGTGGTATTCTTGGTTGGGATGGAACAGACAATATCTGGTCTGGCGGATGTGACTTCTATATTTTTAGGCAAAGCTAAAGATCTGTTATAAAACTGATTGAGGGATGAAAGAAGTTCCTGTTTCTTGGATAATGAATGAGAAGAAGAAGGGGGATAGTGTTTTGTGTTTTTCATAGGTCGATCAAAACCAGAACCATTAGATCTGGTCTGCCGCAGAACGTTTAAAAAAATTGTGTGCTAGGGAAACGTTCTGGAACTATAACCTAGACGTGCTCTTGCCAGGTGGCCTCAATGTAGCTATTGAGGTGTCGACCATTCTCTAACTGTAATTTAACTTTCCTCCTGTTTCTTCTCATTTATATTTCTCATGTTTTGATCACCTATCTTTTTCATACAGATATCGATGATTTTTTTTCTTTGAGACCCCCTGTAGTGTGTTTATTTTATGTATGTATTTATTTATTTATTTCATATATGTGTGTATATATATATATATATATATATATATATATCTTGGTGCATTATATTACCGCTCACAGGCACACATTTTCACTTGACACAATACTCAGTAGGTAGGGTTTTGCATCCTAGACCCCCTGTAGTGTGTTCATTTTTTTATATTTTATATATAATAAAAATATATAAATATTTTATATTTATTATATTACCACACACAGGCACAAATCTTGCCTGATATAACACTCAGTAGGCAGGGTTTTGCACTGTAAAACTTTCTTACTGATGGCTGTTGTTTACCTATGAAATTATCAGAATCTCCCTGTGTTTTTATACTAGATACATTTCTGTAGGTTATATATAAATTTGTATCCATGTTTTATCTATCATACGTTTTCAATATTGTCATCAGAATGATATTTATATTTTGATCAATGTTATGATATGCATTTTCCTTCAGTTACATATGATATACATTCCTTTATAATGATTTATTAGCACTATTTATCGTGTACTGTCAATGCTGTGTCCTTTAATGATATTGTCATATACGCACTGTATAGACTATATCCCTTTGCCTTCATCTTCCCTTTCTCCCCTCCCTTCCCTCCCTCTTCCGGCCCCTCTGTTGTTTAGTTACGTTCTTGAAAACCTTCCCCCTTTTCTTTTATTGGTTACCACCCCGCCCCTTACTTTGCACATAAAACAAACAACTTTGGTCCTGACCTATAGCTTGATAAAGGAGCACTGCTGCCACACCAATCGCAGCATGGATAACGTGTCGCTGTCCAGTGACGTCATCATCCTGGGACTCTAGCTTCCACGGGAACCAAGCCTCACTGATGTTACCCCTTTGAGGACCTGCTCATGTGCCTTTTATCTTCTGTCTCATGCGAGTTGCCAATTGTTGGTTTTAATAAACTGTTTTTAAAGTCTGCCCTTAGAGGCGCCTCTTTTCTTCTATTTTTTCCAGTGTTACAAGGACTTTGCTTCTGGTCCAAAGAAGGCTGACCTTTGTGCTGGGACTTTTTACTAATGCTGATTTTTATACCAGCCATATATGGACTATTTTAAAAGACTTGATGGGATTTACCGTATTTTTCGCACCATAAGACGCACCTGACCATAAGACGCACCTAGGTTTTAGAGGAAGAAAACAGGGAAAAAAAATATTCTGAACCAAATGGTGTACTAAAATATTTACCCGTGCAGCAATATACCAGATCCATGAAATACAGCCATATACCAGATCCATAAAATACAGTCATATACCAGATCCATGAAATACAGCCATACACCAGATCCATGAAATACAGCCATATACCAGATCCATGAAATACAGCCATATACCAGATCCATGAAATACAGCCATATACCAGATCCATGAAATAAAGCACATATACCAGATCCATGAAATACAGCCATATACCAGATCCATGAAATACAGCCATATACCAGATCCATGAAATAAAGCACATATACCAGATCCATGAAATAAAGCACATATACCAGATAAATGAAATACAGCCATATACCAGATCCATGAAATACAGCCATACACCAGATGCATGAAATACAGCATATACCAGATGCATGAAATACAGCCATATACCAGATGCATGAAATACAGCCATATACCAGATCCATGACATACAGCCATATACCAGATGCATGAAATACAGTCTTATACCAGATCCATGAAATACAGCCATATACCAGATGCATGAAATACAGCCATATACCAGATGCATGAAATACAGCCATATACCAGATCCATGAAATACAGCCATATACCAGATCCATGAGATAAAGCACATATACCAGATCCATGAAATACAGCCATATACCAGATCCATGAAATACAGCCATACACCAGATGCATGAAATACAGCATATACCAGATGCATGAAATACAGCCATATACCAGATCCATGAAATACAGCCATATACCAGATCCATTAAATACAGCCTTATACCAGATCCATGAAATACAGCCATATACCAGATCCATGAAATAAAGCACATACACCAGATCCATGAAATACAGCCATATACCAGATCCATGAAATACAGCCATATACCAGATCCATGAAATACAGCCATACACCAGATGCATGAAATACAGCATATACCAGATGCATGAAATACAGCCATATACCAGATCCATGAAATACAGCCATATACCAGATCCATGAAATACAGCCATATACCAGATGCATGAAATACAGCCATATACCAGATCCATGAAATACAGCCATATACCAGATCCATGAAATACAGCCATATACCAGATCCATGAAATACAGCCATATACCAGATGCATGAAATACAGCCATATACCATATCCATGAAATACAGCCATATACCAGATGCATGAAATACAGCCATATACCAGATCCATGAAATACAGCCATATACCAGATGCATGAAATACAGCCATATACCAGATCCATGAAATACAGCCATATACCAGATGCATGAAATACAGCCATATACCAGATGCATGAAATACAGCCATATACCAGATGCATGAAATACAGCCATATACCTGATCCATGAAATACAGCCATATACCAGATCCATGAAATACAACCATATACCAGATCCATGAAATACAGCCATATACCAGATCCATGAAATACAGCCATACACCAAATCCATGAAATACAGTCATATACCAGATCCATGAAATACAGTCATATACCAGATGCATGAAATACAGTCATATACCAGATCCATGAAATACAGCCATATACCAGATCCATGAAATACAGCATATACCAGATCTATGAAAAAACAGCCATATACCAGATCCATGAAATAAAGCCATATACCAGATCCATGAAATACAGTCATACACCAGATCCATGAAATAAAGTCATATACCAGATGCATGAAATACAGCCATATACCAGATCCATGAAATACAGCCATATACCAGATGCATGAAATACAGCCATATACCAAATGCATGAAATACAGCCATATACCAGATGCATGAAATACAGCCATATACCTGATCCATGAAATACAGCCATATACCAGATCCATGAAATACAACCATATACCAGATCCATGAAATACAGCCATATACCAGATCCATGAAATACAGCCATACACCAAATCCATGAAATACAGTCATATACCAGATCCATGAAATACAGTCATATACCAGATGCATGAAATACAGTCATATACCAGATCCATGAAATACAGCCATATACCAGATCCATGAAATACAGCATATACCAGATCCATGAAAAAACAGCCATATACCAGATCCATGAAATAAAGCCATATACCAGATCCATGAAATACAGTCATACACCAGATCCATGAAATAAAGTCATATACCAGATCCATGAAATACAGCCATATACCAGATCCATGAAATACAGCCATATACCAGATCCATTAAATAAAGCCATATACCAGAGTCCATGAAATACAGCACATATACCAGATCCATGAAATACAGCACAATACACCAGATCCATGAAATACAGCACATACCTGTGTCCATGAAATGCAGCCTGACAGAGCTGAGAGGGAGATTCATATGTCCCGCCACCACTGCGCTGTGATGATGTCATCACCCTGCGCATAGTGGAGCTCCACTCTGCAGCCAGATCCCATTCAGAAAGAAGCAGCTCCAGCCGCCGCAGTACTTCATTTGGCCACTGGGGCCGAATGAAGCCCCAGTGGCCAAATGAAGTACTGCGGCTGCTCTGTCTTCTCGCTGTGTGAGATCAGAGCACCGCTCTATTGTGTCCGGGAGCCCGCAGTGTAATGCGAGCTCCCGGCGGCGACGAGGGGGGGGGTTTGCAGCATTCACACCATAAGACGCAGGGAGACTTTCCCCCACTTTTTGGGGGAAAAAAAGTGCGTCTTATGGTGCGAAAAATACGGTATATGTTTTTTCAAGGTGTTACGCCATGTACTTGTTTGCATGCTCTGCTAGATTCTGGTAGTGTTGTGATGTTAGTCAAAGGTGATTTTATAAAGCCTGCAAAGTTATACCCTGGCACTATTGGGGTGATTTTTATACATGGTGACACACATGATTACCAGACTGCTGTGGTTGAGTTTGATACTCCTTGGGGCACCGTGACACATTCAGTGGGGGTGGTACCCTCACTACTAGTGTTGAGCGAACCCGGACTGTAACGTTCGGGTCCGTACCGAACTTTAGGGTGTCCGTGGCACGGACCCGGACCCGGACATTTCAAAAATCGTTCGGGTTCGGTCCGGGGTTCTGCTATTTTACTCCACGTGTTGAGAAGCTGCAGGGCAGCCAATCAACAAGTGTTTCACTGGTTTGCCCTTAGAAGCCATCACAGCCATGCCTACTAATGGCATGGCTGTGATTGGCCGGTGCATCATGTGACCCAGCCTCTTTATAAGCTGGAGTCACAGTGCTGCAGTCACATGCTCCTTGGGTTAGCATAGGGAAAGGTAGCTGACGGCGTGAGGGACAGATTTTAGCCATTTTAAGACCTGATCCTGCATCCTGAGATAGATTACTTTACTACTGCTGTC
>BLSH010532494.1:412506-424611 GCA_018402905.1 Glandirana rugosa
AAGAAAACAAAAGGGTATTTGAGGTTTTCACACCTTTTAGAGAGGGGTGATCCTGAAGTACTTCATCACTCATCTCAACTCGCTTGTGGACCTTCAAGCCCAAGACGACCAGGCAGGCTTGAAGCCCTGTTTCAGGCCCAGGCCCAGGCCTGCCTTGGGCTTGCTAGCGTGCCTGTTGCTTGGGGTAACTTTAGTTACCCCTGGGCTTGAAAATCCGTGTTTTTACCGACATCCTTTCAGGACCTTTCGGGGTCTCCCGACGTTTTCCTTCATTTTACCCCCATTCCCATCCCGTTCACGGGATGTTTTTCGTGCGATCGTTCGGGTTCCGTCCGGACCCGGACCCGGACTTTGTCCCGAAGTTCGGACGGACCAGCAGAACCCGAACTTCCAGGTGTTCGCTCAACTCTACTCACTACTTCATGAAGTCCTAGTGGGGAGAGATTTTCCACACTTTTGGAGTTTATGGGAAAACAAAAGAAGTCGGGAGGACAGAGTTCTCCCTGCTGAGGAAACACTGGAACTCACTCTGGACTCTTTTGATTGCAGAGTTGAAAGGGAAACTGTTGGTGTGTCCAACAGAGGTGTAGGTCCTTTTCCTTTTTCTGTAATGGCTGGAGAGCAGGAGGAGCTAGAATCCAGCCCCCAGCTTGAGGATAATGAACAAGAAATTATCTCTGACTCTAATGATGAGAGTGGACAGAATGTGGTGCCTGACTTAGAAGTCAGGAAAGATGACTTTTGTACGGAACAATTAAGACACTCCACACTCATTAGAGCCAGCGAAAACATTAAAATGATTGATGACAACCCTGTTGAACCTAATGTAGGGGTGTATTTTCCCTACATGGCTCTTAAAATGAACTTGCTGTATCAAGTGATAAATCAAGGGGAGGAGGAGGTAGAGCAATTAGTAGTTCCCAAACCCTATCGCCAGATGGTATTAGATTTGGCCCATGGTCATATAATGAGTGAACATCAGGGTATAGAGAAAACTAAGGAGAGGATAACCCAGAGATTATTTTGGCCTGAGTTACATGCAGATGTCAAAGAATATTGTGAGTCATGCCCAGAGTGTCAGTATTATGTGCCATTACCCCATTTTTGCAGTCTGCTGGTACCGTTACCAATAATTGTAGTGCCTTTTGAAAGAAGTAGCATAGATCTGGTGGGACCAGTAGTAAAGTCTGCCTGGGCCATCAGCACATACTGGTAATATGCCACACGGTATCCCATTCCCTTGCCTGGAGAGCTGGCAAAAGGCAGAGGAGGATCTGGGTTGCTCTGTGCAAAACCACTGCACAGAGCAGGTAAATATGGTTGTTATTTTTAAACAAAAACAAGACTTTCATAAAATTTTAATTATCAAGTGGAGGGTGTTGTTGGATTATTGGATTTGGCCTTATACCATAAAACAGTCTTGCTGGTGAACATTTTAAATTGGTTCCACCAGGGTTCACATAAACAATAGGCAGCCATAGAATCCTTTATTTCACCAAGAGACCCTAAGGCTCTTATATGGTCTGGTCGGTAAAATGTGAACTAAAATGATCCACGATCCCTGGCCCTATGACTCCTATCCTGTATAATCCACAGTTTCCATAAAGTTTTTTACTTGCCTGTCCTGGTAATTTGGGACAGAACATTTTAGCCTCATCTGTGACACATTGTAACCCCAACGGGTATCGTGCCCCCGTGTCAGAGCAGAGGCTCTTGTGGTTTCTCCATAGACAATTACACAATTTCTATAGGTCCCTTGCTCCAAACCAAAACCTACTTCCTTGACATTGTTTGAACAATGATGTTCACAAGCCACCCCACTACAGTATATGATCTTTCCTGGCACAAGCATGACAGCATATACATATGGTTAGGCTCTGCCCCCACGTCCAATTCCAGGACCGGTTATGCTATAAAATCAGTCACCTCCCACCAGGCAGCATTCTCATTTTTTTCCTTACTGCTCAGCTGGTTATACCACTGCTAA
This sequence comes from Glandirana rugosa, assembly GCA_018402905.1. NCBI lineage: Eukaryota > Metazoa > Chordata > Amphibia > Anura > Ranidae > Glandirana > Glandirana rugosa. The sequence goes on from BLSH010532494.1 coordinate 414,494, forward strand.
AGAGCAGAAATTTGTACTTTTCCCTCACCATTCATCTGGCCAAGCCGCACAGGTTCATGTCTCTCTTGTGGCGACGCGCCCCATTGTACAGGCTGTAAAACTCCTATATGGGGGAGGCCTCCCCTATGTTCCAGTTGGTAAGTCACCGCATGGTGCACAAAGCTATAGTATGCAGTTACTGTTATGTGGTTAGGAGTTTCTGCAGGTATGCGTTTAACCTGCACCACTAAGTAGAGATTACACTGGTGAGACTGCTGGGTTGTCCATAATGGCAGTCTATTGCTAAGCCTTCGCAGGCTGTGGTTTGTGTCTGCAGGACTGCTAATGATTGGGCTGATGTCAGGTGTTGCTGTGCTGAGCTGAGCTGAAACTTTCCCATGAACTGAGCAAGGCCTGGCTCCACAGGCCTAATTTACTGTGTATTATGATCTAATACTTGGCTGTGGTAATAAACTTTGCAGTACATTGTCTAAGGTAGGTTAACCTACTAGTGCTAATTGTCTGGGGTCTATTAACTCTTACTGCTTTGCATGTGATTTATATTGATGTGACAGCACTAATAACTGTTATGTGTGCATTGACTGCTATTCATTACATGTTAGTGCTGATGCCTAGATCCTTTGACTGTTAGTATCAATCTGTACTGCTTTGGCCTGAAACACCTCAGACCTCGCTTACACTTGCAGGGGGGTCTGTTTGCTGCTGGTAGTCGGGGACTCCTTGGGTGCTGCGACTGGCTGTGATTAGCTGGGTGGCGGGCTCTTGGATCTCGGGGGCTGGGGCTGGGGCAGACGACCGCATCTGATCTGTAAAGGCTAAGCAGGGTCGGGCCTGGTTAGCACCTGGATGGGGGTGGTCAGTTAACCCTCATAGTTCATCCCAAACAGGACACATATCTCTTTTAAATTGGTGACTGTTCAAGTGGGGTCCAGCGATATCTAGAGGGAGGATTAATCCCTTATGTGAATCGCCAATGACCAGAGGATAGCCAAAAAGGCAAAGTAACAAAGATGGAATGACAGATTAAACCTGGGATAAACTATAGAGGATAAGGTAAGGATCCATAATCATATATCTGCTGCTTAAAGCCGAGTCCTCTCCTTTCAGGGAGAGAAAGTTTCTTCACCCAAAGTCGCCCAGTGGGCGGGGCGACAGAATTATATGTAAATTCAGGAAGGGCAGCTCAGGGGAGCACAGGAGTAGCACTTCTGTTTCCAGCACTGAGGTTCTGGGTGCGAATTTCAAACATGCCACTTCAGGTAGAGAAGTGGGCTGTTTTCCCTATGTTATAGAACAGGAGATATTCATTTTACCTACAGGTAAGCCTTATTATTATTTATTATTATTATACAGGATTTATATAGCGCCGACAGTTTGCGCAGTGCTTTACAATATTAAGGCAGACAGTACAATTACAATACAATTCAATACATGAGGAATCAGAGGGCCCTGCTCCTTAGAGCTTACAATCTAAGAGGGAGGGTTGAATGATAAGAAAGGGCAGTAAACTGCGGGGGATGAGCTGATTGAGAAAATAAGGAGCGTAGTTGTTAGGTGGTGGTGGCAGGATAGGCTTCCCTGAAGAGAAAAGTTTTCAGGGATCGCTTGAAGGTGGATAGATTTGGGGACATTCTGACCGATTGGGGTAGGGAATTTCAGAGGATGGGAGAGGCTCGGGAGAAGTCTTGGAGGCAAGTATGAGAGGAGGTGATGAGGGAGCTGGAGAGCAGGAGGTCTTGGGAGGAGCGAAGAGGACAGTTCGGTTGGTATTTTGAGACTAGGTTAGTGATGTAGCTGGGAGCAGAGTTGTGGATGGCTTTGTAGCTGATTGTTAGTATTTTGAATTTAATTCGTTGGGCAAGTGGCAGCCCATGGAGGGATTGGCAGAGGGGGGTGGCAGACGTTGAACGGTTTGTAAGGTGGATGAGTCTGGCAGCAGCATTTATGATGGACTGGAGAGGGGATAGTCTATTTAAAGGTAGGCCAGTGAGGAGGGAGTTGCAGTAGTCGAGACGAGAGATGACCAGGGAGTGAATCAGGAGTTTTGTGGTTTCATTGGTTAGGAAGGGATGTATTTTAGAGATGTTGCGGAGATTGAGGTGGCAAGCCTTAGAAAGTGATTGGATGTGGGGCCAAAAGGAGAGTTCAGAGTCCAGGATAACACCAAGCACACTGACATATGGGGATGGGTGGATGGTTGTGCCATTGCTTTTGACAGAGAAGTCAATTATAAGCTTATCTGTAGGTAAAAAACACTTTTTTGGGTAGACAACTGCTTTAATGAAGGATGAAGAACTGAGATCGCCAGATGGAACTGTGACAAGCAAGTACTCAAGCCATCAGGTGACCCGGCAGGTTGACATTAAACCCAGCAGATGGGGGTATACACACTTTGGTAAATCCATGTTCCTGCAAGTACCTTCATTGGGCTGTTCGAGAAATTCACTATGAGTTAATTTGATAGCCTTTGGCCTTGCCACATATTCAGGGCAGTTTCAGGACATTACGTCCAGCAGTGGCTGTCTTGCAAAGCAAGGGCTACAGGTATTCTTTCTTTGTTTGCTTTGCAGAGTCCGAAGGGGATGACCAGGTATTCAAAATGCCCAAAGCGGGTACGGAAGGTGGTCTTCCACTTGTCACCTTCCCTTATACGGACAAGGTTGTATGCCCCACGAAGATCTAATTTAGTGAAAATGGTGGCTGCTCCAAGTCGTTGGAAGAGTTCAGGTACTAGAGGCAGTGGGTACTGGTTTTTCATGGTAATTTTGTTCAACTCCCTATAGTAGATGCAAGGCCGTAGGGCGTGGTCCTTTTTCTCCACGAAAAAGATCCTGGCTCCCGCTAGGGACGTGGATGGATGGATAAAGCCCCTTTTAAGGTTGTCATCCAGATAAGTCTTAAGGGCTGAGAGTTCCAGCTTGGGCACTTCTGCACCGGGAAGGAGCTCGGTAGGGCAGTCGTAGGGTCTATGGGGTGGAAGACCCTCAGCCCATTTCTTGCTAAAAACATCCAGGAAGGCATGGTAGGCAGGTGGGACAGCCTTACTGGAATCAGGATCCGAGTCAGAATCAAGACAGAGCAGGGCTGTAGGGGCTTCTGGTGCCCCAGGCCGGAAATGCTGAAGACAGTATGATGACTGAAATTTGACTTCACCAGAGACCCAATTGATGAGGGGGTTGTGTGCCTGGAGCCATGGTAATCCAAGAGTGATGGGAAATAGGGGTGATGCAATGGCATCAAGATGCAGGAATTCCAGATGTCCATCGGCGGTACTGGCAGATAGGGGAACGGTTTCTTGAGTGTCCATGCCTGACTTAATTGCAGTCCCATCTGCAAGGTTAACCACCATTCCTTGGGTCTGGTTGGTTGCAGGGGGATCAGATGTTGAGCGGCGAATGTCTGGTCAATGAAGCAGCTGCAGGCTCCGGAATCAATAGTCGCGGTGACTAGGATACTCCTTCCTGGAAACTGTAGATAAATGCGGAGAGCTAGATGAGAAGAATTTTTAGGCAAGCTGGATGTAATAGCAGGCTTAACAGAAGAGCACTTACAGAGCTTGGCCGGACAGGTTCTCATGTGCCAGGACTCCCCACAATAGAGACAGAGGTTGTGGCTCCGGTAGCGCTTTTTCTCTTCAGGGGTGGGAGAGGGACAAAGGAGCCCCGACTGCATGGGCTTAGGCAGATCTGGAGGAGATAGAGAAGGAACAGCGACTGGTGGTGCTGGACTGTGGTAACATCCTGGTAGGTCTTGGGGACCTGACTGATATTTCTGCCCTGCATTCCCTGAGACACAGATCGATCTTGATGGATAGGTTTATAAGGGCGTCCAGAGATCTGGGGACCCCTACAAGGGCCAGATCATCTTTCAGGGGTTTCGATAAACCCAGATGGAACTGATGAGAGAGGGCTGCGTTGTTCCAGTCTGTGTCAGTGCTCCAGCACCTAAACTCGGATACATAGTCCTCAGCGGAACGATGACCCTGCTGAAGAACATGTAGGGCAGCTTCTGTGGTGGCAGCCTGGTGCTGGTCCACATAAAGCTGGGCCATGGGTTGGAGGAACTGGGCAAGACTGGATACGGCTGGTGCTTTTTGCTCCAAGAGACGGTGGGCCCATGCTTGAGGTTCTCCTTGCAGGAGGGAGATCATGAGGCCCACCTTTGCAGCTTCTAGGGAGAAGGTGCATGGCTGGAGTAAGAAATAGAGCCCAGAAGCATTTCTGAATGCACAAAATTTGCTGCGAATTGTTCAGGCAAAAGGACCTTTGGCTCTGAAGGCAATGCAACAATGGTGCAAGCTCCTGCTGAGCTGAATGTGGACATGGCGGGTGAGGAGAGTTCTTGGACACGCCCCTCAAGCAGCTGATAACCTTCCTGCAAATTCTTAACAGCCTGTGTGAGGCCGGCTAATGGCAAAGCTCATCCATCGGAGAGGGCCCCTACGCAGACTCAGACATGACTGTCCGTTACTGTCACGCACCTGGTGGTTGAGTCTAACTTATGCAGGGAGCAACCTCTCTTCCTGATTCTGGAATCCCTGGTAGTGCAGACAGGGAGTTTGAGAGTGCAGGGAGGCACGAGGGCTTGGATAGGTCACTGGTGCAAGCATGGAGGGTTCCTCCTAAGCTCGAGCTTGGATGATTGCGTACTGGTACAGTCCAGGTTGGCAACAGGTGAGCAGTGTGGTACAGGTGGAGCTGGCAAGAGAATAGTTGGGTATGAGCAGAGCCGTCAACAGGCTGGCAGCGTGGTACACAGGGATCAGACAGAAGAGTGGTCATAGACAAGCCGGGGTCAGTGCTGGTGGAAGGCAAGGGAGGAAAAGGAGACAGGCCGGGGACACAGGAACAGGAAACTCAGATAAACTCAATGCTGGGGACACGGGTAATGCTGTAGAATGGACAGCACCGGCTGCATGGTGCAGCCCAGTTTAAATAGCATGTTTAGGCGCCAAGATTGTCACGAGCGCGCCCTGCCATATGGGCGTGCGCTCCCGCGCGCACCTGTGCACAGGAATGGGAACTCTGCCCTGAATTCTTTGAGATGCTTCCTGATAAAGTGTATAGTAATCCAAAGGATCTGCGGTCTCACGGGAAGGTTGAGAACGTAACAGGTTTGGTAGCATTGGAAGCCTTGCTTCCTGCACCAGAAATAAGTGACTCCACAAGGGAGACCTTGACGGTGACCAAGCTAGTTAAATCTTTTCAGCTTTACCAGCTACCTGGCATACCAATCTATTTACTTTATAGGATAGTGATGCCAAGGGAGGACAAGGTGTCCAAGATCAGAGTGGCAATGGTTTCGCAAGTGGAAGTTGTTCTGAATTCGCAACAAATAGAGCCTCAGCTATGCTCTAAACAGTCAGCAGAATAGTAAGATCCTATCTTCACTGTCAAGAAGGAAGGAAAACTAGTCAACTACCTTCAGAGGCATCTCCCGTTCAGATTGCCAACCCCTTTTGCGGTCGGGTTTCCTAGAACTTCCGGTCAAACACCGTAAGATACAAAGTCGTTGGATGTCAAAGGATGGTCTCCAAACCAACCAGCAAACTCACTGGTCTCCAGGCTCCTTATCAGGATCCACATTCGTCCAGTAGTGATGAAGATAATAATTGCCCGGTGGCCTGTAGGCCATGATATCCTCAGCTACAGTCTCGGATTCAGGATCCTTCCTGAGGTTCAAAACCTCACACAGCATGACCAACTGTATCATCCAAATTCAGACAAGTTATATCTAGAGGCTGGAGACCAAGAAGTGAAGGCTTATCTGGAGATCTCAGCTTTTGTGATTGAAACCCTGTTTAAGCCAGGGCACCTACTCCAAATGGCACATATACTAGATCATAGGAAACCTTGCAGGATTAAAGGATTGAATCCTCTGTTCCCTGCTATAAGGATTAAACTGTATGCAAGTAAGCCTAGAGAGGGGATTAAGTGGTAGATGATGCTCAGGCGTGTCCTCACTCCCTGGCATCCAGTAACTGGATTGGTAAACCAATTCCAAAAACCTGTTCAGATTCTTCCCTTGGGTCTTCCAAATAGCAAGGGACATGTTGTCTCACTCTCCATTCATCTGGATAGGACTTCCTCAAGATGGCCAGTAACGCTGAAGCAGTATTTTGTATAGCTAATATGTCTAGGGGAAAGATTTCAGATATCCAAGTGTCAAGCCATAAACTGCCTTGTTGGTGCCATTATCAGGCAGAATGGCTCTAGTCTCTTCTTCAGCACTACACAAAGGTCTGCATCTTTGTATCTGGATTAGGACATCAAAGCATTTTGAGATTTTTTCTAAAGCTCAAGCGCATATACAAGTCTTATATGTTGGTGTCCTACAACCTCAAAACGAATTAGACTTTACTCTACTATGTCTGACACTTCTTTGAAATGTCTTTAACATTAGGGGTGCAACTCCTTTATATTTGGTGAAGCTGCTCTCAAATCATGCCCCTCTGGAATACTGTCTTTGGGATATATAATGATTGTTACTTGGCAACATATTGCTTTACTTTTGAAGGCTATCTGCAATCAATTAAATGCTCTAGTTTCAGATTGTTTCTAAACGTTGGAAATCACCAGTGATCCCTACCCTAGCTGAATGGTTTGAAGATATACAAGACAATAATTGCATGGAACACATGATAGTCCAAGATGTTAATTTAAAGACGATCTGATAATCTCTTATCTCAAACTGTGTAGCGGTATATATATTTCTACAAAAATATTTGTAAATGTTATGACTTGACTTCCTATATACTAACTTGTATTGAGATATACTGGCTCATTAAGATCCACTAGTAAATTCATGAATGACATTAAAAACTTAAGGTTCTTTATGCTAGCCGGGACACATTTTTAGTGACAATAAACATATGGAACAAAAATTCCAGAAACTATCAGGAACAAGAAAGAGAACAATGTTTTCTACTTGTTTTATTGTTTCATTTGTTAGATGGATAACACACTTTATTTTTTCTGTCTCCCAAGATTAATGGGATGATGTAGCATGTAACTGATCCCAATTTGCCTTAGCTGCAGACACATTGAAACTCCATCAATTGGTTGCCTTTTAACTTATCACTTGGTTTCTCTCCATCGGTCACCTTTAGAAGCACTTGACAATGGAGAAGTGCAATGACAGGTTTCCATGTGCGTTGGTCATATTTGTAGCTGACCTTGAGTACCACAAGGAGTCATATAGGTTAATCCACTAGAATGGCACTAGTTGAGTTATTTTTACTCTGCTCATAATTTTATCTAATGTTAATTTTCTTATCAAATTGTTCTATTTACAGTAAATGCAATCATTATTCTTTTACTTGCCACTGTTATTTAACTATTATTTAACTACTGCAAGCTTACATTACGAATATATTTTTTTCTCATCCATTAAAATTTTTTAGTGAAATTGTATTTTATATTCTAATCAGATAACCATGAATGGCTCAATGTTCATTTCTTTTCACTGACACAGAGTTATGAGTTACATTTAGCAAAGCCTCTGACCCATTGTGATTTTGCTACATAGAGTCGTAGTGTTATACTGTTCCTTGCATGTGGCTGCACTGAACTACTTATGACATGTCTTCGGACATCATTTAGATTGTAAGCTCTCACAAGTGGTACCCCACTTACCCTCTTGTCTTGAATTGTATTGTAACTGTACTGTAACGCGTTATTTTTTAAAGCACTGTGCAAATTAATGACACTATATAAATCCTGTATTATAGTAATAATGTCTGTGGTCTGCTCTAGCTCCATGTACTAGCCAAAGTGCTTGCCTGATGGGGATATATGAGAGTGAGATATGAGGTTCCAACTTATAGTACTAGTGAAGTTGCAGTTTGATCCATCCCCCATTGCTGTCAACCATTATGTGATCAACGTATATGTACTTTTTGATAATTAAACTCAAGGATAGTGACATGTGACCCATGTTTCCTTTAGTACACATCTCTTTCTGATAATTAGAACCAATTAAACTGTCTAATCTGTCAAAGCCATGTATAATACAACCAGGGAATGATATTGCTCTCCAAACTCCTGTACACAAATACCAAAATCGACAAGACTAAAAAAGTACAAAAAAAGTGATGCATAAGGACATGCAGAATACATTTGTGATATTTTTACTTTGTATTTTTTAAGTGAGTAAATGTTTTATTTTTTATAGCTAACAGATGTTTTTTCACAAAGCTTTTTACCTTTTACACATGGTCTCCTGGCAGTAAAAGGTTAAAAGATGAATGACAGGGAAATGAAATTTTTTTTAAATCTAGCAACTTTAAAAGCAGCTCAAGGAAATGTCTCTCCAATATCAAGATAATTCAGAACTGACTGATTTGTTGATAAGTTTGACAGACTCTTGAAAGGTCGTTTCCTGCTTCTCATATCCTGTCAGCTGCTAAAAATGTGCACTTCATATTTGGCAACTAAGCTTTTATAGACTTAGGAATACACATACATGTACACATGCTCACAAATGTGTGCACTCCTGCCTTTTCATATAGTAACATCATATTTTTAACAGTTTATAGAGACTGTCTTCTTCTGAGCTGGTGTGCGATAAAGCCAATCTTTCTGCAATGAAAAAGGACACAGCTCCAAAATTCTTAAACAAAACATTTGGCTTTATTATGTTTTTTGTTTTTTTTTTCATTTTTTGCAGAAAAAGACCAATAACACCAACATAACAAAAGAAATGTGTTTCCTGCATGTAGAAACCTACAACTATCGACATCAACTGAAGAGGGACACAAATAAAATTACACGTTATTTAAACACTCAGATGCTTGTCTTGACTTCCCATGGTAACAAAATTCATCATCTGTTTTCTGGAATAAATCAGACAAAAAAGAAATACTTTGTTACTATGAGCAGCATGTGTCATGTCTCTGAAAAAATAGCAATGTAATATAATATAAATAACAGTATAAAAAATTGGTGGTATTATAATACATGTACTGTACATTAGAGCTAAAAAAGGAAATGCTGCAAAATAAAGAGGAACAGAGAGATGTCGGTACCAAAAAAGGAATTGTCTTTCTATAAGCATGAGTTGAAAGATATGCTTAGACTCATCACACACCACAAAATCTCAAATAACCACCAATCTCTTTATACCAGCATTGCTCATTGGGGCCAGACATTTAAAACATAAAACTACTGTTTTGCTGCAGTGGTTTAGTTCAGGTTAGGTTAGTTTTGTTGTAGGCACAGGGTTTTAGATGTTGAGTGTTGTTGTTTTTTAGGATGAGAGTAAAGTGTTAGGGTTAGGTTTAGTGTTAGTAGGAGGTTAAGTGTCAAAAACGGAAAATTGTATCATACTTACCGTAATTTTCCTTTCCCGGTGCCTATCCATGGCAGCATACCTGTGATAGAGCTCCGCCTCGACTCCTCCCTCAGGACCAGTGAATAGCATAAATTAAAGACGTAGTCCCTCCCCAGCATTCTCCGTAATATAGAAATACCAAGGGTGGGAGCGTATGCTGCCATGGATAGGCACCGGGAAAGGAAAATTACGGTAAGTACAATTTTCCGTTTTCCCAGTGCCTCCATGGCAGCATACCTGTGATAAATAACTAGCAAACACGGGAGGGATTAATGCCACACATGAAGACTTTTTTTAATTAGGTTCTGCCAAAACAGCCTGCACTCCATTTCTTCTGAAGTCCACTGGAGTAAGAGCCCCTGGATCAATACGGTAATGCTTGAGTACAGTGTGCCGAGAGGACCAGGTTGCGGCCCTGCAGACTGTCTCCAAGGATACATTCGTCCCTCTCACCTATGAGGCTGAAACTGCCCACGTTGAGTGCGCGTTCGGTGAAGAAGGTGGCTCCTTCTTCACCCCGTAAGCTTTTTGAATCATTTTCACAATCCAGGAGGCTAAAGTTTGGTTAGCGGCCTCCTTGCCTCTGTTTCTTCCCTGTGGGATGATGAACAGTCTTTCAGAGTTTATAAAATTTGTTACTCGCTTCTAAGTAGGCCCTGAGGACTCTAGCGACATTCAGTTCTTGACAGGGGCCTGAATCTGGATCTGAAAATACTGGTAATGACCAAGACTCCTTTAGGTAAGCCTGAGTCGTGGCATAAAACCTCTGGGAGGGCGCAGCTCGACTC
>BLSH010532494.1:428374-438651 GCA_018402905.1 Glandirana rugosa
TATGGAGAACTTAGTCACTTCTTCTACGTCGGGTCAAACAAAGAAAGAGCCTTAAAAGAAAAATGGCCTTCATGAGGAAGCCGAAGCTCCCCTCCTCAGCTGCTACAGAAAAAAAATAAAAGTCTTAAAGGGGAAGTTTTTTTTTTTTTTTAACATTAGTAACATGGAGAGAGGGAAAGGGAGGTAGGGGAAAACAAGAAAAGGAAAGAAAAAAACCTGAAAAATGAAAGTTTCTTAACAAAGTTGATCCCCCTGCCTGTTCACCAATAATCCATGCATTTTGAAATTTGCAGTTTGCGTTCCTATGAGGAAACTCTGCTTACCCCACAAGATCCACAGAAGGGGTTCCCAGCCTTATCAGCGCTAATAGCGGCCCAAGGAACAGGGACTGCGCCGGGAGAGGTCTGAACCTGGCGGAAGCTGCCGACTGCAGAGGTAGGGACTTGCTGCATCTTCTTCACTGATTCAAGAGGTATGAGGAAAAAAAGGAGAATGCTGGGGAGGGACTACGTCTTTAATTTATGCTATTCACTGGTCCTGAGGGAGGAGTCGAGGCGGAGCTCTATCACAGGTATGCTGCCATGGAGGCACTGGGAAAGCTCATTTTAAGAGGTAGGTTAAAGAGACACTATTATTTAATTAGAGTTACCACACAATATATTTGTAGAATATGCTATGCATACTCACATACTTCCCTTTATTATGTCACTACATTCTCTCAGGTACCATTTCATTTTCATAAAACACTGTGGCACTTTGGGAATGATGGAGGCTCTCTCCACAGGTGCCTTCCCCTAATACCCTCATTTCTGGTCTTGACATTAGTAGTTCTTAAAGCAGCTGCAAGAGAAGTCGATAGGTACTTCCGATGCTGATATGACTGACAATGGGAGCGTACTTGCATGTACTTAGTAAAAACCATTATAGCAGATATTACAAAGTCAATGTCAGTGTGCATTTTGAAAGCAGCTCACTGCTCACTGGAGACATTGATGTGCTAAAATTAGAGGAATGGTTAGAATATTTAGGAAGTACAACTATGTGTAAAAATATGCTTTGCTTTAAGTGTTAAAACAGAGAAGGGTTAAGTGAGGATATTTTATATCCCTTTATAAAAACAGTTAGGGGTGCATTAGGACTGTCTTGGCATGAAAAGTCCTATGTCAAAACTGCCAGCACTGAATTTCCAGGGGCAAGAGATTATGTGCCATACTGGGACACCATTGTGTGCTGCTTCCACATATAACAGCATGAGGTTTGTTTACCACCTTTGTTATGACCCAATAAGGTCTCAGTCCCATAACTCTAATTTTACTTACCTAAAATGCAACTTTAGCTAGACTTAGCTCTACACCTTGCTGACACTGAACAATCTCTTTTCAAAATCTTCAATGTCCTGCACAGTGTCCCACCCCCTACACTGCACATGCGCTGTCCAAACTTTACTGATTTCAATTAATACTCTGCCATCAGGAAGTTTAGGATGCAAACAGGCATTTGAAGTGTAGGTTGTGAATATATGTAAGTCACAGTGCAAGTTCGAGAAGATTTTTAAGAGAGGCTGCATAGCTCCAGGCCAGCCCAGGAGCTACCCTTCTGATAATCATTATTAAACTCCTGTGAGAAATCAGGGGGCTGAAAAAACTTAAGGCTCTTTTCACACTGAGGCATTTTACAGACGATATTTAGCTAAAAATAGCGTCTGTAAAGCGCCTCAAAAATCCCCCCCAATCCACCCCAATGTGAAAGCCCTGAGTGCTTTCACACTGGGGCGGTGCGCTTGCGGGACGTTACAAAAAGTCCTGCAAGCAGCATCTTTGGGGCGGTGAGGGGAGAGGTAATATATCCTGTTTTAACCCCTTGTGGGGGGGGGTAAAAGCACGGTGCTCCCGCCCACATAGCGGAGCCATATCGCTGGTAAATATAGACAATAATATAGCGCTTGAACCATATGTGAACGTGAATAGTCCGGTAAATCAGGAAAAGACAATAAATATATTAATAAGTCTGTGATAGTCTCTATTCATATAGCATAAAATGTGCAAAATCTTCACTGAGGGTGATGTGACAAAATCACTCTGGGATGCAGGTTAAATCCTCATATAAAGGTAGATTGGAGGCTTAGCAGATACCTATTGAGTATAGGCATAAAATCATCATAAGGGGATCCTGGTTGTGGAAATCTTGTCACATCCAAGGCATTCCTAGGTGTGGAGAGTTTCAATAGATTCAAGGACTCCTTTAGGAGTCCTGCAGAGATCTTGAATCGATTGAAAGACACTCTCCACACCTAGGAATGCCTTGGATGTGACAAGATTTCCACAACCAGGATCCCCTTGTGATGATTTTATGCCTATACTCAATAGGTATCTGCTAAGCCTCCAATCTACCTTTATATGAGGATTTAACCTGCATCCCAGAGTGATTTTGTCACATCACCCTCAGTGAAGATTTTGCACATTTTATGCTATATGAATAGAGACTATCACGGACTTATTAATATATTTATTGTCTTTTCCTGATTTACCGGACTATTCACATTCACATATGGTTCGAGCGCTATATTATTGTCTATATATAATCTGATTATCAATGAGTTTGATTGAGATATAGCTGCTTGCCTACGCTCACACATTTTTGTTTTCACATTTATAACATATTCTTTGAGCCTGAGCGCAATATCACTTTTACATACATATCGCTGATAAAACTCCGCTAAAACTAGTGGGGTTTTACCGCGGCTGCTGCTTCAGTGTGAAAGTAGCCTAAGTGCATTTAAATGTGCACATAATCCTTCCTGGACAGGCACCTACTCTTGGACCCCACGGTTTCCAAAGAGTGGCATGCAGCAAAGCTTTGGTCAATCATGCAGTGCTGAATAACATGTAGGCTGGTATCAGCCTAGCAGTGGGCTGCACACTTGCTGTCCCCTTGCCATTAGATTGTCAATATGGATGTCTGACTTGCTGATAAACTAGTAGTGCCAATAGATGGGGGGCACTTTGCCACAATCAAAACTTAGGCCAGTGAATGAAAAATAGTTTTGACTGGCTTATGCTAGTTAAATGGTTTTTTTTTTTTTGTTTGTACACTCTCTTAATTTTGTATTCTTCCTCCCTCTTATCTTCTCATGATCTTTTTTATTTCTTATAATGAATCTTGCTATGGGTAACATCTATGGGTGGACAATAATTTGAAAGTTGGCTGGAGGAAGCACAAACGTAGAGCTCTGAATAATTGTAAGGAGGATGCAATGTGTGTGATCTCCAGCAACTTCAGTTACATGTCCCGGTCTCTGATGGTCTACCGCAGCATGTTCTCAGTCAGCATCCACACTCCCAATAAGTCCATAGTCTTTGATCACCTTCAGTATAAAGACAGCGGACTGTCTTCTGTAGCATTATATTAACAAAATATCTGTGTCCTTTTGGCAATGCCTGGAACCACTCTAGAAGCCCTTTATATCTAGTAAACATATCATCACTGTTTTAAACATCCAAACATTCAACATGCTGAACATTCACCTACAAATGTTTGTGTTTCCTGCATTACTAAGGCATGATATATTAGCAGTGACATATGGAAAATATCAGAAAATCCATATATATATATATATATATATATATATAAATATATATATATTGTGACAGCAGGCGGGTAAAATCACCTGGTTGCGTTCAGGATGGCAGGTACATTTGCCCAAGATTTATGAGTTACACCACTAGGGGGAAGTACTGGGAGTTTTGCAGAGGTAGAGGTTTGAGCCCAGCTGAGTTGAGCTGGCTCATTAAGGCCTCTACAAAAACTCTCAGCAGGCATAGGTGAGTGCTCCACCCTGGAACCAGTTTCTGTGTCAGCAGACTGGGGAGTGTACATCTTGTCTGGTAAGGAAAGCCTGTGTGGCTGAGTGTACCCAGTGAGAGATAGGAGTTAGGTACAGTGGTAGGCTGTACCTAGCTGACAGACAGGGAAACCTATCGTGCAGTTAGTGGCCAAGAGGCCTAGGATTTATTTTGTTGTTTGTTTTCATATTGCTGTTTTTTTACCTTCTAAATAGTGTACTAAACTGCCTTGTTGGTTTCACCTACAACTGCTGTCTAGCTGTGCCTAAATTGTGTAGTGAACCCTTCCAGGGGGTCACACACACCCACTGCCGAGCTAACCCCCTTACAGTGTATATATATATATATATATATATATATTGTGGGGGTTAGCTCAAGGGATTCACCTTCCCTGGGAAAAGGGTAGTCCAAACGGCAGGTTTTCTTAAAGTCTGACTCGTAGCCAGGTTTATTTAAAAGGTTGCAGGTAAATAAAATAAACAAAACAGAAAATAAATCCTTGCCATCCAGGCACTAACTAAACATTTCCAGTTTCCTAACTCAGAGGTGAAGGGCTTCTCCCAGTCACCCACAAAACAAAAATAACGCAAACCTTTTGATTCAGTCAATAATCAAATTTCAGTTCATCAGCTCTCTCAGGCTTGAGCAATCATCTCCTCCAGACCTGCTTCCTTTATACCACCTGTTGGTGGACTCAAGTGGACCGCAAAATCTTGTCCGGAACCAACCCTGACAAGATGGCTGGTAAAACCCGGACCGGATTCCACCTTAGTTTCCTGCAAATGAGGAGGTGAAACATAACGTCCATCGATCATCTTGCCTTTCATAATGCCACATATCCCCCCCCCCCTCTGCTCAAGCCCCTATAGCTGAGCAACTGTCCCAACCAGACAATGGATACGGAAAATGGCATCTGCATTATTTTGGAGTTTCCCCGCTCCACTGTGAACTTAAATGCTTAAAGAGCAAGGAAGCACCCTGTTACACCACCGTTTTTCTCCTTGTTATCACACATCCATTTAAGAAGGGCACAAGCAGTGACTAGTTTGAATGGTCTCCCCAACAGGTAATATTTCAGGGCATCTAAGGCCCATTTGATAGCTAAACATTCCTTCTCAACAATGGCATAGTTTTTCTCATGTCTGTTGAGCTTTCTGCTAAGGTAAACCACTGGGTGCTCCTCCCCATCTCATCTGGAATGAGGCAGGAGCACCATGCAAACTAAAAGGCATCTGCTTATATTGGAATGACCCCTCAGGAGTAGAAAAGGAAGATTTGGTTAGGGGTATCTGCCAATAACCTTTAGTCAGGTCTAACGTAGTTATGTACCTGGCACTCCCCAATCTCTCAATGAGCTTGTCGACCCGAGGCATTGGGTATGCATTGAATTTGGACACTCTAAGGGAGGGCTGCCGACATTTTGTTTTTGTGGAGTCGTATCCTCTATTAGGATTCTACCGGACCGGAGGCAGCGGGCTGACACGGAGCTCACCGACTGAGGAAAGCACGGGGAGAGAGCACAGCTCCGGGCCTGAACAGGGAGAGGAAACCTCAACCGAGAGAGAGAGCGCCGCCCGAGCACCCGGAGGAGGGAGAGACCTCCATTTCCTGTATGAGCTGACTGAGGACTCCTCTAAGAAGAGGTCTGATCTTAAATAAAGTAATGGCTACTAATCTTGAAGAACCGCTGAATCCTGAATGAGCATAACGAAGGAGGTGGAGACTCGGATGTTTTACCTGTGCCTGCGTGCTTGCACATAATTCTAGTGGTGGAATATAACTATCCCGGAGATACTACTAAGCATGTACCCCTTCAGTGGGGAGCGCTCTCTGGTGAGTGATCTCACGTTTGCAGTCCAGGAGGTGGAACGTCTGATGCACCATAACCCACACAAGAGAAATCAGTATTACAGCAAAGTGCACTTTTTGGGATGTCAATTAACAGGGACACAACTTGAAGACTTTTTTTGGCACCAAATATAGCAATTTAATTACAGCACTTGGAGATTGCTATTTTGCACGATAGAGACTTTTTGTCTTGGCACATCAAAGTTTTGTAAACTGTATACCTCACGTCGTTTATTTTGCACTTTAACCCAATATTAGAAATTCCTTTTTGCATGTCATTCTGCATATATCATCTTGCATGCAAACTGTACATACATTCCTGCATATAAGTTGTATATTCAATTTAATTTAATTTATTTTATTTAATTCAATTTATTTTATTCCATTTACCAGTGGCAGTACATATGCTTTATGATTTATCACTTTCTTCTGTTCACATATTTATGTTATAATGGTCATTTTTATGTCAACTGTGTTTAACTCCAACACCATCCAGCACTATTATTAGCTTTAGTTGTTCAACGTAGACACATATTTATATTTTTTTATAATTTTTTATTTTCTTCATTTTATTTTCTTCATATTCTTTCTGTCCCATCTTTTCAATTTTTGCCATTTCATAAAGTCCGCCAACCCTTATGATAAGGGGAGACTTGATAGACATCCAATTTCCCATTGTTCCAATTCAATTAATTTTTTCATTATTTACCAGCTTTCTGGAAATTTTACATTCAGGATCAATCATTTTAGTGTAAATTAGTTTTACCCTAACTGAGCAGCGCCAATTCCACCTCTAATTTTATGATATTACTGAACTACACATTTGTGGAGTTTCTGGTGGCGGCAGCAGCTCATAGAGAAAAGTTTCTATCCGTTTGCGCGGAACACTCAACACATTATGCAAGGGAATGGCTTCAGGATACCGTGTGGCATAGTCCAGTGTTACCAGTATGTGCTGATAGCCCCGGGCAGACTTTACTACTGGTCCCACCAGATCCATGCCAATTCTTTCAAAAGGCACTTCAATTATCGGTAACGGTACCAACGGACTGCGAAAATGGGGCGATGGCACAGAATACTGACACTCTGGGCATGACTCACAATATTCTTTGACATCTGCATGTAACCCAGGCCAAAAGAATCTCTGGGTTATTCTCTCTTCAGTTTTTTTCTATACCCAGATGTCCACCCATTATATGACCATGGACCAAATCTAATACCATCCGGCGATAGGGTTTGGGAACCACAAATTGCTCTACCTCCTCCTCCCCTTGCATTACAACTTGATACAGCAAGTTATTTTTAAGAGCCATGTAGGGAGAAGACACCCCTACATTGGGTTCAACAGGTTCTCCATCAATCATTTAAATGAGCGTGGAGTCTCTTAATTGTTCCGTGCAAAAATCATCTTTCCTGACTGAAGTCAGGCACCACATTCTGTCCACTCTCACTATTAGAGTCAGAGGTAATTCCTTGTTCATTATCATCAAGCTGGTGGCTAGAACCTAGCTGCTCCTGCTCCCCAGACATTACAGAAAAATGAAAAGGATCTACCACTCCGTTGGACACACCAACAGTTTCCCTTTCAATCTTGCAATCAAAAGGGTCTGGAGTGAGTTCCAGTGTTTCCTCAGAAAATCTCTCCCCACTAGGACTTCATGAAGAAGTGAGGGTACCACTCCAACTGAATGTGTCACAGTGCCCCAAGCGGTATCAAACTCAACCACAGCAGTCTGGTAGTCACGTGTGTCACCATGTATGCAAATAACCCCAATAGTGCTAGGGTGTAACTTTGCGGGATTTACAAAATCACCTTTGATTAATGTCACAACACTACCAGAATCTAGCAGAGCAGTGAGTGGCTTTCCATTTTTTATTCTATACGTCCCTGACATGATGCAGTACATGCGACCTGTGCAAAAAGAGATATGCGTTTTTTCAAATAAGCATTATCACATTACATTGGTTCATCATTTATGGAACAGTTAGCAGCAATATAACCTAACGCATGGTAGCAATAACATTTTATTTGTTCTGTACCCAGTCCTCTAAACGGCCTCAGAGACCTTCCTGATCTATTTGGCCAGTCTCCAGGTCCTGAGCCCATAGTCTCATTATCTGTAGCAACAGTTTTGTAATTTTTCCCCACGCCCTTGAACCCTGACACAGTCTTACCGGATCCTCCGGGCGATTTTTCACCCCTAGAGACATTTGAGTGGGGCACGGATGGGTTCAACAAGTCCTTGGCTGCAGTATATCTCTCCACCAGGTCCACCAGCTAGTTTGCCATCTTAGGGTCCCCATGGCTGTCCCACCTCCTCAAAGTGGCAGGGAGCGCACGTAAATAACTGTCCATGACCACACGCTCCACAATCTTAGGGCCTGGCAAAGTGTCTGGCTGCAGCCACTTCTTGGTGAGGTGTATTAAGTAAAACATTTGAGAGTGGGGTGGCTTGTCAGTACTGTATGACCACCAGTTGAGCCCGGACTGCAATGGTGAATCCCAGGCATGCAAGCATCTCAGCTTTCATAATCCTGGGCAGCATCTGGTTCCAGGTCATAATAGGTCTTTTGGGGTTCTCCTGTCAGAAAGGGCGCTAGCAGTCCTGCCCATTGCTCTTTTAGCCATCCTTCTCAAACAGTGACTCTTTCAAAAGTTGCTAGTTAAGCTTACACATCATTTGCAGGTGTCATCTTCTGAGGGTAATAACTGGTATGCACCCTTTTCTGTTCCACCATCAAAGGACCTGAAGACCGCTTCTTTAACTCCACCAAGGCCTCCACAAACTGGCGATTTGTCTCCTGCTGGGCTGCAATGGCCTGGCGACTCGCCTCCTGCTGGGCTGCAGTGGCCTCTGCGACTTGGCGGTTGGTTTCCTGCTGGGCTTCAATGGCCTGGCGATTCGCCTCCTGCTGTTGGCAATTCGCCTCCTGCTGCGCTGCAGTGGCCTGTGCGTACTGATGATTTGTTTCCTGTTGCTGGCGAATAGTTTCTTGCTGGGTTGCAGTGGCCTGCAACAGGGCTTTTAACACATCCTCCATCCTTCCACTTGTCTAGGAAGATGCCCACATCCTCCACCATGTGTGGGGGGTTAGCTCAATGGGGATCACCTTCCCTGGGAAAAAGGGAGTTCAAACGACAGGTTTTCTTAAAATCTGACTTGTAGCCAGGTTTATTTAAAAGGTTGCAGGTAAATAAAATAAACAAAACAGAAAATAAATCCTTGCCATCCAGGCACTAACTAAACATTTCCAGTTTCCTAACTCAGAGGTGAAGGGCTTCTCCCAGTCACCCACAAATCAAAGATAACACAAACATTTTGTTTCAGTCATAAAGTAAACTACAGTTCATCAGCTCTCTCTGGCTTGATGGCTCCTGAGTCCCAGGCCAGAGCAATCATTTGCTCCAGGCCTTCCTTCCTTTATACCACCTGTTGGTGGACTCAAGTGGACCGCAAAATCTGGTCCGGAACCAACCCTGCCAAGGTGGCTGGTAAAACCAGGACAGAATTCCACCTTCGTTTATTGCAAATGGTGAGATGAAACATAACGTCCATCCATCACCTCGCCTTTCATAATGCCACAATATATATACAGTATATCACAAAAGTTAGTACACCCCTCATATTTTTGTCAATATATTATTATATCTTTTCATGTGACAACACTGAAGAAATGACACTTTGCTACAATGTAAAGTAGTGAGTGTACAGCTTGTATAACAGTGTAAATTTGCTGTCCCCTCAAAATAACTCAACACACAGACATGTCTAAACCGCTGGCAACAAAAATGAGTACACCCCTAAGTGAAAATGTCCAAATTGGGCCCAAAGTGTCATGATTTTGTGTGGCCCCATTATTTTCTGGCACTGCCTTAACCCCCTTGCCTCTGGAATCTTCTTCCACTTCTCCATGATGACATCACGGAGCTGGTGGATGTTAGAGACCTTGCGCTCCTCCGCCTCCCATTTGAGGATGCCCCACAGATGCTCAATAGGGTTTAGGTCTGAAGACATGCTTGTTCCTTTACACTCAGCTTCTTTACGAAGGCAGTGGTCATCTTGGAGGTATGTTTGGGGTTGTTATCATGTTGGAATACTGCCCTGCGGCCCAGGCTATAAAGGGAGGGGATCGTGCTCTGCTTTGATATGTCACAGTTAGTGTTGAGCGAACCCGGACTGTAACGTACCGAACTTTCGGGTGTCCGTGGCACGGACCCGGACCCGGACATTTCAAAAATCGTTCGGGTTCGGTCCGGGGTTCTGCTATTTTACTCCACGTGTTGAGAAGCTGCAGGGCAGCCAATCAACAAGTGTTTCACTGGTTTGCCCTTAGAAGCCATCACAGCCATGCCTACTAATGGCATGGCTGTGATTGGCCAGTGCATCATGTGACCCAGCCTCTTTATAAGCTGGAGTCACAGTGCTGCAGTCACATGCTCCTTGGGTTAGTGTAGGGAAAGGTAGCTGACTGCGTGAAGGACAGATTTGAGACATTTTAAGACCTGATCCTGCATCCTGAGATAGATTACTTTACTACTGCTGTCTGTGCTGTTGCTCTGAGGACAGATAGCAGAAATTAGAGATT
>BLSH010532494.1:462456-480378 GCA_018402905.1 Glandirana rugosa
ATATATATTGTGTCACATAACTTCACCAATTTCCGTCCCACCGTGTCACCACATCACCTATCGTGAAAGCGGATCCAACCATCTTATTAACCTCGGACTGATTTAACTGTTACCATACACATACTTACACTCAATCCCTGGAATCTAAAATCCCAGGAATTCCCATCCTGACTACAGTTACATGTTACATATACATTTTCACGACGCATTTAAGTGACACGATATATTCATGGACTTTATTTATTTATTTGGGTCGTGGTTTTAAAAAAATTTCTTCCCGGACCAAACCTAAAACCCCCCTGGGGGTAGTAGGCTTTCGAGCCTATACAGCTTGGAGTAAGACAACATGCATAAAGAGGATGATGTGGTCAAAATACTCATTTGCCTAATAATTCTGCACACAGTGTATAGATCAAAAATCACTGGAAAATTTTGTGTGGGGGTCCCCCCAAAATCCAAACCAGGCCCTTCTTTAAAAAAATTTTGGTGCTGGGTTTATTTATTTATTTCAGGTACTTATATAGCACAGTGAATTTACGCAGCACTTTTACATATACATTGTACATTGACATCAGTCCTACCCTTAAGGACCCTAAAATCTAAGGTCCCTAACTCACATTCATACACATACCATTGTCAATTTAGTCAGGCTCCAATTATTCTACCAACCTAGGCGAAAGTGCTATCCACTACACCACTGTGCCACCCTGCCTTTAACCACTTCAATACACTGTGTTATATATACTACACTGACTGCACCATATAGTCTGAACTATATACCATGGGGACTGCACTCTAAAATTGTAAAATTGTAATGACATGACCCAGTTAAACAGGTGCAGAAAAAATGGGCCTTGGGTGTTGGTGGTGGCAGAACACTGTAAACCCCTGCAGTTACTCTCATTGGGTGCAAGAACAGGGCCTGCAGTTGTAATTTATTTTAAAAATTGTAATGACATGCCCTAGTCAAACAAGTGCAGAAAAATTGGGCCTTGGTTGTTGGTGGGGGAAGAACCCCTCACAGTTACTCTTGTTGGGCACAAGAATGGGCCCTGCTGTAAACTCTTAGTAAAAAATTGTAATGACATGCCCCAGTCAAACAGGTGCAGAACAATTGGGCCTAGGCTGTTGGTGATGGCAGAACACCGTAACACTTAGCAGTTACTCTCATTGGAAGCAGGAACAGGTCCTGCAGTTGTAATTAATTTTAAAAATTCTAATGACATGCCAGAGTCAAACAGGTGCAGAAAAATTGGGCTTTGGGTGTTGGTGGTGGCAGAACACTGTAACCCCTCACAGTTACTTTCATTGGAAGTAGGAACAGACCCTGCAGTTGTATTTATTTTAAAAATTGTAATGGCATGCCCCAGTCTAACAGGTGCAGAAATAAATGGGCCTTGGGTGTTGGTGGTGGCAGAACACTGTAACACCTAGAAGTTACTCTTGTTGGAAACAGGAACAGGCCCTGCAGTTGTAATTTATTTTAAAAATTGTAATGACATGCCCCAGTCAAACAGGTGCAAAAAAATTGGGCTTTGGGTCTTGGTGGTGGCAGAACATTGTAATCCCTCACAGTTACTCTCACTGGAAGTAGGAACAGGCCCTGCAGTTGTAATTTATTTAAAAATTTGTAATGGCATGCCCCAGTCTAACAGGTGCAGAAATAAATGGGCCTTGGGTGTTGGTGGTGGCAGAACACTGTAACACCTAGAAGTTACTCTTGTTGGAAACAGGAACAGGCCTTGCAGTTGTAATTTATTTTAAAAATTGTAATGACATGCCCCAGTCAAACAGGTGCAAAAAAATTGGGCTTTGGGTCTTGGTGGTGGCAGAACATTGTAATCCCTCACAGTTACTCTCACTGGAAGTAGGAACAGGCCCTGCAGTTGTAATTTATTTAAAAATTTGTAATGGCATGCCCCAGTCTAACAGGTGCAGAAATAAATGGGCCTTGGGAGTTGGTGGTGGCAGAACACTGTAACACCTAGAAGTTACTCTTTTTTGAAACAGGAACAGGCCCTGCAGTTGTAATTTATTTTAAAAATTGTAATGACATGCCCCAGTCAAACAGGTGCAGAAAAATTGGGCCTTGCGTGTTGGTGGTGGCAGAACACTGTAACCCCTCACGTTTACTCTCACTGGAAGCAGGAACAGGCCCTGCAGTTGTAATTTTTTTAAAAAAATTGTAATGACATACCACAGTAAAACAGGTGCAGAAAAATTAGACCTTGGGTGTTGGTGGGGGCAGAACACTGTAACACCTAGCAGTTACTTTTGTTGGAAGCAGGAACAGGACCTGCAGTTAAAAATTATTTTAAAAATTGTAATGACATGCCACTGTAAAACAGGTGCAGAAAAATTGGTCCTTGGGTGTTGGTGGTGGCAGAACACTGTAACCCCTCGCAGTTACTCTTGTTGGGCGCAGGAATGGGCCCTGCTGTAAACACTTAGTAAAAAATTGTAATGACATGCCCCAGTCAAACAGGTGCAGAAAAATTGGGCCTTGCGTGTTGGTGGTGGCAGAACACTGTAACCCCTCACAGTTACTCTCGTTGGAAGCAGGAACAGACCCTGCAGTTGTAATTTTTTTTAAAAAATTGTAATGACATGCCACAATAAAACAGGTGCAGAAAAATTAGACCTTGGGTGTTGGTGGAGGCAGAACACTGTAACACCTAGCAGTTACTTTTGTTGGAAGCAGGAACAGGACCTGCAGTTAAAAATTATTTAAAAAATTGTAATGACATGCCCCTGAAAAACAGGTGCAGAAAAATTGGTCCTTGGGTGTTGGTGGTGACAGAACACTATAACCCCTCGCAGTTACTCTTGTTGGGTGCAGGAATGGGCCCTGCTGTTAAAAAAAAAAAACAATTGTTATGACATGCCCCTGTGAAACAGGTGCAGAAAAATTGGGCCTTGGGTGTTGGTGGTGCCCTAAACACAAAATATTGTTGGAAGCTAGCATCATCAGGATTCAGGACAAGAGGAATAGGATAGGCAGCATAGGCCGTCTTCAAGGGATCCCAGATCCCTAGCAAATTCAGTCAGTTGCATTAGCATCAGGGGCTTGATAGCTGCTGATCCAGGACTGATTCCTTTTTATAAATGTGAGCCTATCAATGGACTCTGTGGACAGACAAACTCTTTGATTGATTACGAACCCTCCAGCAGCACTGAATGTCCATTCAAAAAGCACTCTGGATGCAGGACAGGCCAGTAGCTCGTTTGCATATTGAGCAAGTTATGGCCAGTGGTCCATCCTCAAGACCCAGTAACTCAGTGGATGCTTAGTTGGAAAGGTCTCCAAGTCTGCACTTGCCCCTAGACTTTCCTGCACCATATAATTCAGACGCTAACAATGGCTGCTTGAACCTATCAGCCCTGGGCACTGAGGACTGAAAAATTGATTAAAGGCATCGGTCAGCCTCCTCCTCTTCTTCCTGTGTTTTTGGTGGCCCTGAAGGAATGCTATCTGCATAAAGGGGGTCTTGAGAGTAAAGGAAGTCCTCCTCTTCCCCCCCTCTGTTCTGCCTCCAGTGCCGTGTCCATGAATCCACAAAGCGTGTGCTCCAGCAGGAAGGCTAGAGGGACAGTGTCACTGATGCATGCATTGTCGCTGCTAACCATACTTGTGGCCTCCTCAAATGGTGACAGGTCAGTGCATGTATCCCTGATCAGTAGCCACTGGTGTGGCAAAAAAAGCCAAGCTCCCCTGAGCCTGTCCTGGTGCCATACTCACAGAGGTACTCATTGATGGCCCTCTGCTAGGCGTGCAGCCACTGCAGTATTGCCAATGTTGAGTTCCACCTGGTGGGCATGTCACAAATTAGGGAATTGGTGGGCAGGTTCAATTCCCGCTGAATGTCAGTCAGCCGAGCACAGGCATTGTATGACCACAGACTTTTCTGGCCTGCCTCAGAATATCTGGTAAGCCTGGACACCTGGTCAAGAAACACTGCACCACCAAATTCAGGACATGTGCCAAGCATGGAACATGTGCGAAGTGTCCCTGTCGGAGAGCGGAGAGAAGGTTGGTGCCATTGCCGCATACAATCATTCCTTGCTCAAGCTGACGTGGTGTCAACCACCTCTGAGCCTGCCCCCACAGAGCTGACAGAATCTCTGTCCCTGTGTGGCTCCTGTCCCCTAGGCAGACCAACTCAAGCACCGCATGGCATCTTTTAGCCTGACTGCTTGCATAGCCCCTAGAACGCTTTGTGAGCACTGCTGGTTCAGAGGACACTGCTTTAGAAGAGGCCACAGAGGAAGAAGAAGAGGAGGGGGGAGGAAGCAGATGTGGCAGAAACAGCACCATATTTTTGGATGCGTGGTGGCAGAACTAGTTCCAATACCGAACCCTGTCCTGTATCCTTCCCAGCTGCCAGCAGAGTTACCCAGTGCGCCGTGAAGGAAAGGTAATGTCCCTAACCATATCTGCTGCACTATGAGTCAGAGGTAATATGTACTTTGTTGCTGACTGCCCTGTCCAAGGAGGCCAAAACATTGCCTTCCACATGACAGTAGAGTGCTGGAATGGCCTTATGTGAAAAGAAATGTCTTTTCGGAACCTGCCACTGTGGTACTGCACATTCCACAAATTCATGAAAGGGGGCAGAGGCTACCAGCTGAAAAGGCAGCAGTTGGAGTGCTAGCAATTTGTCCATGCTAGCATTTAACCAGTTGCCGACCGACTGGTTAAATGGATTGACGGCGGTAACTTGGCTTGATATTGCGAACTGCCGTCACTTAACATCGGCTGTGAGATGGCGGATCGTTAGCAGACATAACTGTCATTAAAGCCCCCCCATGGGCTTGTTCCCCTTATTCACATATGGACCACTTAAAGTGACTTTTCAGATTTCTTAGCTGGGAGCTTGTACTTCTCCACTCAGCGGCCGAGCAGATTAGCACTGCACAGTGGGTCGGTTCATCATTTTTCAGCTGTGGCATCACCTGTGCAGTTGACACCACCAGGAAGTCCTCTACCTACGTATCTTGGGGACACCCAGCTGTGGTCTGCATATCTGTATATACAGAGGTGATGGCGTCACCCTCCAATGGGGATCGGCTTTGCAGTAAGCTGACTGGGAGCCATAGTCAGCTGGGAGGAAGCACGGCGGCGTCTGCAGGAGCGTTCCACACAGCTTTACACGCCGACCCCACGATTCACCGCAACCCAGAGACCGGCTCCAGCCATCTAGGGCTCCAGAAAAGGTCTTTGTTGACTCCATTAAGCCTGACTGCGGTTTCCAGTAAGTACAGCTACTGCTTAGTTGGTCCTGTCTCCTGCCTATGGAGTGACACTGAGGGAAAATTGTGACTGTATATACCGCAAATGCGGTGACTGTCTGGTTTTTACCCCTTTTATGTCACACATATTGACCTCTCTTACTATCTTGGTGTCCTCACAAACTGCACTGTCTTTGCCAGCCTGCCTGCTTGCTACAATATACAAGTGATCCATATGGTTGCAGTTCACTCATACATATCCTCAGAGGATCTTACATATGAGGTGTTTGGACATATACACCATACTAAGCAACAGTATATTTGAGTGCTGCTACTAATCTGAGAGCCACCTATTGACTTCCTGCATCAAATATCCAGCTGGAATGTGTCACTTTCAGCCCTAGGCCATTTACCGACACTTTGAGGCATAGTTTCTAAAATATATCCCCTCACTAATTCATTATCTACCAGTAAGGGTTATCCCTACCATAATTCAATATTTATGTGGTTTATGACTATACTGTGTAGTAGTGTGTGTATACTGAGGGGGCTGACCCTGTCCTTTTACTGTATGTCTTGTGTGTTTAAGACAACGTTGTCTATGTTTTAATTGGGTCTGGCATTCGTTCACCTATTTTTACTAAAAATCAATAAAGTTTATTATGTTTTAACCGAATACCCCCTGATGGTAACTTATTGAGGGTTTGGTCTATTGACCTACCCCTCTCTCCTTTTTTGCCATTCTAGTCCTTTGCCTAGGGGCATTAGCACCTAACTCCTTCATTGAGGGTGCTCTATTTTTTATCAGGACATCTCCTCAAATTTGAGTTGATGAGGTCCTTCAGATCATTTTTGGCCACCAGGATCTTCTTTACAGTTAATATTATTGTATGACCACAGACTTTTCTGGTCTGCCTCAGAATATCTGGTAAGCCTGGACACCTGGTCAAGAAACGCTGCACCACCAAATTCAGGACGTGTGCCAAGTATGGAACATGTAGGTGTCCCTGTCGGAGGGCGAAGAGAAGGTTGGTGCCATTGTCGCATACAATCATTCCTTGCTCAAGCTGACGTGGTGTCAACCACCTCTGAGCCTGCCCTCACAGAGCTGACAGAATCTCTTTCCCTGTGTGGCTCCTGTCCCCTAGGCAGACCAACTTAAGCACCGCATGGCATCTTTTAGCCTGACTGCTTGCATAGCCCTTAGAACGCTTTGTGAGCACTGCTGGTTCAGAGGACACTGCTTCAGAAGAGGCCACAGAGGAAGAGGAAGGGGGAGGAAGAAGATGTGGCAGAAACAGCACCATTTTTTTGGATGCGTGGTGGCGGAACTAGCTCCAATACCGAACCCTGTCCTGCATCCTTGCCAGCAGAGTTGCCCAGTGTGCTGTGAAGGAAAGGTAACATCCCTAACCATGTCTGCTGCACTATGAGTCAGTGGTAATATGTACTTTGTTGCTGACTGCCCTGTCCAAGGAGGCCAACACATTGCCTTCCACATGACAGTAGAGCGCTGGAATGGCCTTATGTGAAAAGAAATGTCTTTTTGGAACCTGCCACTGTGGTACTGCACATTCCACAAATTCATGAAAGGGGGCAGAGGCTACCAGCTGAAAAGGCAGCAGTTGGAGTGCTAGCAATTTGGCCATGCTAGCATTTAACCAGTTGCCGACCGACTGGTTAAATGGATTGACGGCGGTAACTTGGCTTGATATTGCGAACCGCCGTCACTTGACATTGGCTGCGAGATCGTGGATCGTGAGCATGTGCGCCGCCGGAGGCACGCTCGCGCACTCACTGTGTTGATTTTTTTTACCATAAATATGAAGAAGAATATATATCGACCAAAACTGATGAATACATTTTTTTTTTTTTTTTGGGATTTGTATTTTAGCAAAAAGTAAGAAATATTTTTTTTTTTTTGCAAAATTGTCACTCTTTTTTGTTTATAGCTGTGATCAAAAATGATGCAGAGGTGATCAAATACCACCAAAAGAAAGCTCTATTTGTGGGAAGGACATACATTTTGTTTGTGTACAACGTCACGCAATTGTAAGTTAAAGAAATGCAGTGTCGAATCGCAAAAAAGTGCTCTAGTCCTATAGAGGGAAATCCTTCTGGGGCTGAAGTGGTGAAACACTGAGCATGTGAATGGCTGGGACAGTATTTTTTTTTTACAGTTCAGCAACTGGGTTAGGGAAATTTGCCTGCTGACATCTACTGGTGGTGTACTGCTAGCAGATTGGCTGCAAGTACATGTGGAACCCATTACTAGGCCTTCATTCCTCTCAGTGCAGGCTTTTGAGAGGACTGGAGGTATAGTAGGGGTTGAGGTGACAGATGAAGAGCAAGGAGAAGTCTGCCTTGTTTTACATGTGGGTCTTTCAGGTGCTGTTGCCAACGGACTGCATGACCGGTTGTCATATGTCTTGTCAAGCATGTAGTGCCCAAGCGGCTGCTGTTCTGGCTGTGCTTGATCTGCTTCAGACATAGATTGCAAACAGCAATGGTGCGATCTACTGCACAAGTGTTGAGAAAAGCCCACACCATTGACGTTGGAAGTCAGCGGGGAGTCAGCAGTGCCTTGCACCTGTGGAGCTCTGTGGTGTGATTCAATGGCTGTCCTTAAGCTGGTCCCTGGAGGACATCCTGCCTCGTTGGAGTTGTGCCTCCTCCTTCTCATCACTTTCCTCCTCTCTTCTCTCAGGCACCCAAGTACAGTCAGGGTCCTCATCATCCCCTCCCTCCTCGTCACTGGAGCAAACTTCGTAGTATGCTGCAGCTGGGGGACATGACTGCTAGTTTCTTGTCCTTCGGTGGCACCCCCTCTCTCTAGGCTTACGTTACTCCCTTCCTCAACCTGGAGAACAACATCGAAGCCTTCAAATTTCTGTGCATCCTCCATCAGCATGTAACTGATACTATGGTCAAATAATTCTGGTGACTCCTCCAAGCATGATGGTAGGGCTATGGAAGGAGTAACTGTGGACAAGGAGCAGGTGGAATAGGCCGCTTTCACAGCTGCGTTCGAAGACAAATTAGTATGAGCCTGGGTGACAGAGGATGAGGAGGATGAGGGCGGCTTAGTTATCCACTCCACCAACTCTTCTGCATGTTGTGGCTCAATAACACGGCCAACAACAGAAAAAAAAGGACAAGCTGACCCGCCTGCAGAGGATTACACTGCCTAAACGGACTCTATATACTATACACTGAATGAGTTTTATATATATATTATCTACACTAAATGAAGCCTTATATATATATTATATATATATATATATATATATAAAATTATATATATACAGTGGGGCAAAAAAGTATTTAGTCAGCCACCAATTGTGCAAGTCCTCCCAATTAAAAAGATGAGAGAGGCCTGTAATTTTCATCATAGATACACTTCAACTATGAGAGACAGAATGAGAAAAATAATCCAGAAATTCACAGTCTGATTTTTAAAGAATTTATGTGCAAATTATGGTGGAAAATAAGTATTTGGTCACCTACAAAAAAGCAAGATTTCTGGCTCTCACAGACCTGTAACTTCTTCTTTAAGAGGCTCCTCTGTCCTCCACTCGTTACCTGTATTAATGGCACCAGTTTGAACTCGTTATCAGTATAAAAGACACCTGTCCACAATCTCAAACAGTCAGACTCCAAACTCCACTATGGCCAAGACCAAAGAGCTGTCAAAGGACACCAGAAACTAAATTGTAGACCTGCACCAGGCTGGGAAGACTGAATCTGCAATAGGTAAGCAGCTTGGTGTGAAGAAATCAACTGTGGGAGCAATTATTAGAAAATGGAAGACATACAAGGCCATTGATAATCTCACTCGATCTGGGGCTCCACGCAAGATCTCATCCCCGTAATCACAAGAACGGTGAGCAAAAATCCCAGAATCCCATAGGGGGACCTAGTGATTGACCTGCAGAGAGCTGGGACCAAAGTAACAAAGGCTACCATCATTAACACACTACGCCGCCAGGGACTCAAATCCTGCAGTGCCAGATGTGTCCCCCTGCTCAAGCCAGTACATGTCCGCGCCCATCTGCAGTTTGCTAGAGAGCATTTGGATGATCCAGAAGAGGATTAGGAGAATGTCACATGGTCAGATGAAACCAAAATATAACTTTTTGGTAAAAACTCAACTTGTCGTGTTTGGAGGAGAAAGAATGCTGAGTTGCATCCAAAGAACACCATACCTACTGTGAAGCATGGGGGTGGAAACATCATGCTTTGGGGCTGTTTTTCTGAAAAGGGAACAGGACGACTGATCCATGTAAAGGAAAGAATGAATGGGGCCATGTATCGTGAGACCTTGAGTAAAAACCTCCTTCCATCACCAAGGGCATTGAAGTTGAAACGTGGCTGGGTCTTTCAGCATGACAATGATCCCAAACACACCGCCCGGGCAACGAAGGAGTGGCTTCGTAAGAAGCATTTCAAGGTCCTGGAGTGGCCTAGCCAGCCTCCAGATTTCAACCCCATAGAAAATCTTTGGAGGGAGTTGAAAATCCATATTGCCCAGCGACAGCCCCAAAAACATCACTGCTCTAGAGGAGATCTGCATGGAGGAATGGGCCAATCTACCAGCAACAGTGTGTAAAAACCTTGTGGAGACTTACAGAAAATGTTTGACCTCTGTCATTGCCAACAAAGATCATATAACAAAGTATTGAGATGATCTTTTGTTATTGACCAAATACTTATTTTCCACCATAATTTGAAAATAAATTCTTTAAAATTCAGACAATTTGATTTTCTGAATTTTTTTCCTCATTCTGTCTCTCATAGTTGAAGTGTACCTATGATGAAAATTACAGGCCTCTCTCATCTTTTTAAGTGGGAGAACTTGCACAATTGGTGGCTGACTAAATACTTTTTTGCCCCCCTGTATATACTATATACGTTACATATATATTCTTGCACTGCCTGAACCTACTCTATATACTATACACTAAATGAGCTGTATATATAGTCTACACTAAATGCAGCATAATATATATACTATTCACGGTACATATATATATTCTTACACTGCCTAAACTGACTCTATATGCTATAAACTGATTGTATATAGGCTACACTAGATCTATATACTACACTGCCTACACTGACTGTATATACTCTGCACTAGATCTATATACTTCACTGCCTGCACTGCCTGTATATACTCTCTAAACGGTATCCATATACTACACTGCCTACATGGACGCCACTAAACTAGCTATCTAAACTAGATCAATGTCTGTCTCCAGTCTTCATGTGCACACTACACGTGGCCGCTGTTCCAGCGGCCTTTAGTAGTGTGGGGTGTGGACGGAGACCCCTGAGCCATTATTTGCCAAAGGCACCCTGCCTTTTAGCCAATCATGGCTCTTACAGCAGAGCACACTGTGATTGGCCAAAACATGCAGGTCATGTGCATGCTTTGGCCAATCACCGGGCGGCATTTCCCGCAATCTAGCAATGCATTGTGGGGCACGCGAATTTGGCGCGAACGCCCCATAATGTTCTAAATTCGGCGAATGCCCGAACAGCCAACTTACATTCAACCCGAACCGAGAGTTCATCCCTATTGACAACATAGACATTCAAATCTTCATTCTTTTCCTATTACATTTTTTACACCAGACCCTTGGCAGCATCGATTGTAAACACACCGAAGATGTTTCTAGCTGTTTGTACACCCACTTAAACCCAACTTTGTTGTGAATGTTGAAGATTTACTAGATCTACTAACAGCTTATTTTCATGCACCCTGACATGCACCATCACCCAAGGCGCAGGGTCAAAGCAACAGCTGGTGTTCACCAGAGCTCCTGATGGTGGAGATGGGTGCTAGGGGTCCAAGTTTATATCACTGCCAGCTGTTACCAGGTTGCGGCCTTCAGGATCGACTGATTAAGGGGATAGCTGGCAAAGAACAGCTTGGAAAAATGTACACAAATGCTAGACATAAAAGTAGTGTGTTCTGGGAAGAGGTCCTGAGCAGGTGTCAGGCAAAAGAGTAGCCATGTCCAGACAGAGGTCATAGGCAGGCAGCAAACAAGAGGGTAGTCAGGTCAATCTGTGTCAGCAGCAAGTAAGGCAATTAGGAAGTATAATAGCTCTTTTGCAAAAAGGATATCAGATAATTAGGTGAAGGGGTTAATGTGCAGGTTACATACAAAGGAAGGATGGAGACGCAGGGGTTAATGTACAGATGTGCATTGTGCATGATAAAGGAGGAAACTGGTTAATATACTGGTCAGATCAGAGAGAGGATGGGGCTGACATATGTAGAGGAGTGAATGATATTAAAGGGTTTTTTTATCATTATTTGCACTGTTACTAGATTGCATTGGTGCTGGGCAGTTGCCAGAAGGCCTTCTTCCCTTTTACATACTGATCGTGTGTGACAGCAAATCGTGCTTCCTGATCACTGGCCAGTATGTGACACATGGGGAAGCAGACTAGTCATTTATGTACATGAGCCGGTCCATAAGAAGTTAATAAAGGCTTGATAAAGGCATTGCATGCTGCTGGTGTGCTTTCTGTTTATTCTATAGTGTTTCGAAAAGATTTCAAGTCTGGAAGAATCAGCAAAGCCCCAAATATGGACTGTGTGTATAGGGTGGTTAAGGCCCTTACCTACTAACCAGTGTGCCAAAATATACTGTGCAATACCAAAGAAAACAATGTAGCAATAAACAATGAATCATAAATATAACACAGCCTCCTAAAAGCAAAGTACACAAGGAGAACGGTGTTACCAAAGATGCTGTACAATATCAAACAATAGAAGTTCAATATGGTGCAAACATATAACAAAAAACATTACATATCATAGTGATAAGTTCATATAATGTGAATATGGGATCCTTCAACCATATATTAAACAATGGGTGTTTATAGAGTCTTTCTCATGCAGTGCTCCACTACAAAGGGTGCGCCAAGGGTTTACCCTCACCGGACTACAGTTCAAAAAGGAGCACTTGATTCAAATATGGTACAATAAGGCAGGGATACAATGTCACACTTTCTCCCTCAAAAGGAACAGCTCATGTGGAGAAATCCAAGAGCTCTCATAGCGCAACTCAGTTTCAATAGACAGCATAACATAGTGGAATAGAAATTTTCACTCACATTTGTTTGTGCCTAGGAGCCGGCACTGGCGGTATCACATGTGTGTGAAAAGGACCTAGGGAGAGGAATCTTTAACCTTGCTGGAGTAGATTTCAGCATAGATAAAAATCCTGAATGAAGAAATCAAATTTGCTCCAAGGAAATATTTAGATCAATTCAAATATTTTATTGATCTGGAAAAGTTCTCGAGGAAATTACACCTCAAGAAGTTTTTCAATGAAAATACATTGAAACCCTCTATGGGTGCCCCCACACAATTTCATCATACCAAGCTAAAGAACCACTCTTTACCCCAAATCCACATGCAGTAAATACATGGAAGTTTTAAAAAAAAATGGTGCTAGATGAAGTCAAGGAATTAGAACCATCTGTAAAAGGATATTCTAAATGACTCACCAAAAAGGAGATCCAAAACCCTTGAAAAAAGAAAGGGAATCGTTATAAGACCAGCCAATAAAGGCGGGGGCCTTATCACATTGAAGAAATCAGAATATGAAGCAGAAATGCAAAGAATTTTGGGAGCAAAAGACACATACAAAAAACTGAGAGGAGACCCCACACGTGAACTGCAAAAAGGATTAAGGAAATGGATACAAAAAGGGAAAGATAGAGGCCTTTTAAATAAAAAAAGAGGCCAAATATTTATACCAGAAAGCCCCTCAGTTACCAATCTTATATCAACTGCCGAAAATGCATAAAGATAGCCAAAATCCCCCCCCCCCCCCGAAAGACCAATTCTAAGCGGGATAGACTCCCTCTATTCCCATTTGGGAGAATATTTGGATGTTTTTCTTCAGATCGAAAGCCTACATCAAGGATAGTCGGGACATCATTGCTATTCTACCTGAACTCAAAATGGGTGACTCCACGTTATTGTTGACAATTGAAGTGGAGTCCCTGTATACAAATATTAGACAGCATGATGCTATGAATGCTGCCGAATGGGTTCTGCATAAGTTGACTGATATAAAGCAAGAGCAAATCAAATTTCTTCTGGAAGGATTAAAACTAGTTATGTCTAACAACTTACTTCTGGCACCATGGAACATACTATAACCAAATTAAAGAAGTTGTGATAGGGGCTAAGTATGCCCCCAGCATTGCAACCATTTTCCTAAATAAATGGGAGGAAGAGGAGGTCTACACCAAGCACTGGCCTGAGTTGCAGTGCTATAGAAGATTCATTGATGACATTTTGGTGATATGGAATGGATCAGAAGAGAGCCTGAAGTGCTTCTTGTCATCATTGAAGCATAACAAGTATGGAATTAAGCTCACTGCAAATTGGAGCAAAGAAGTTATCCACTTCCTCGATCTGGAACTGTTCAAACAGGGACAGTATTTATATTCAAGAACACATTTCAAAGAAGTGGATAGAAATTGCTATGTCTCCAAAAGAAGCTGCCATCACCCTAGATGGCTAGAATCTATCCCAAAAAGTCAGTTCATTCGCATATGAAGGAATTGTCATCTTTTTTCTGACTACTATGCAGAGTCTAAGAAATGAATTGGAAGATTCCTAGAGAAGGGCTACCAAAAGAAAAATTTACAGGCAACGAGAGATCTGGTGGCCAAACTCAGTAGAGACACTCTCCTACAAGGAAAACCACCGAAAATAGGAACTTTTGACTTGGCATTTATCACAGGCTTTCATATTCAATTCAGGGGCATAGAAAAAATAATACGGAAGCATTAGCCAATACTTTTGAAAGAGTCAGTTTGAAAAAATTGCTCCCAAATAAACTGTCATTCATATACTGAAGAGCACCAAATCTAAGAAACCGGATAGCGAAAAATGTAACTGATCCCCCTGAAAGGACCTCCACCTTCTTGGATGGTGAAGGTTTTTTCAGATGTGGGAGATGCAGATCCTGTAAGTCCACAGGTGACAAGAGAAGAAAAGTGACGTCCTTTACAGATGCCAAGGGCCAGAAATTTAATATTGATAAACTTATTACATGTCAAACCCGATATGTGACCTATCTCCTTACATGTCCTTGTGGCCTAAGTTATGTTGGACGAACTACCAGACCACTATACAAAAGAATAAACAAACATGTCAGCACCATCAAAAAAGGTAGCCTGAAACATAATATTTCTAGACATTATAGGGACCCTATGGGACTAAAGATCATAGGGATAGATAGAGTTTTCAAACACTGGAGGGGCAGTGACCGAGTTAAACAAATCTCACGCAATGAAACGTGGTGGATACACAGGTTAAACACTATGTATCCGTCAGGGTTGAACGTGGACATTGATCTGAATTGTTACATCTCTAATGATTAAACCCCAGAGACCTAAGTTGAAATATGGAGAACTCACGGACCATCCCTACCTTTTAAAAATCACTTCTCTCTATAGAAAAAAGACAACTATGTTCAAATTGTTATAGGATTCAAATGGACTACCCTTTTTTAGATAGTGGGTTAAGATCCTCCCACTGTGATCCTCCTTTTTTCTATATATGATTTAGATAAGCCACCACACCCTTACAAATGGGGGAATACAAATGAGCACAAATAAGGGTATGCATGAAAAGGTCTGTAGTAGTGTCATCTAAAAAATCACCAGTAGATGTCATTATCGAGTACTTATTGCTTACCCTCTAATAAACCACCATAAAATAGCACTAGTATATCTTTTTCCTGTGAGCCTTTTTAGCACTTGTGACCAAGACAAACCATTACACACCCAAAATTTGGGAATATACACAAACTTTTTGAAAAATTACCACCAAATTGCACTAATATGGGTATACAAAAAAAATGTCCTCAACAGTATTTCCCAAAAAAAAACGCCACTAGATGTCACCAATGAGTATGTAGACCATATTAAAAGGCATTTATGTGGGCACACATTAAATGTTTTCAGAAACAACATCATCTGAAAAACCACCACTAGAGGTCACTAAAATGGGTTGAACATAAAGTTCCCAAATCTATTGTAGTACTCCATTGATCCAGGCCGTACAATGGTGGTTTCCCCTGTCCACAAATAAAGTTTGTAACATCTGATATGAAAACCATCTATAAAACCATACTGTTTATCTTCCCTCCACATTAACATTTAAAATTGGCAGAGATTTATCACATCACACATCAATTAAGGAAATTTTTTATCAGAATTGGGAGTTGTTTGTGAAGGAGAGCTCCCCTCTGATGTTTTTCGGAGATGGGTTCTCCTTCTCTTTCTTCCCTTTTTTTCACAGCAAATATTTTTAAACATATATGTACATGAAACTAATTGGTTCATGGTGTCTTACACTTGACCAAATTGGTGTTTTTAATATGTTCTATATTTTTATTGTCCATACTATATTAAAGTCTTGTGTTTTGTGCTGCATGCATGTGAATGTGGTTGCCTTTTTGATTGTTGTTAAATTTGGTTTTAACATTTTTTCTATTGAATGGGGTCTTTAAACGGCTACCATCAAATCCCTGAGCTTTTTACGCTATTTAAATGACCCATGATGACTCGGAAGGCGTACTTCCTGATGATGTGTTCTCATGGAACACAAAATGCATAGAAGCCGCTCCTTTGTCTGATGTAATTTCCACTTCCTGTGGCTCTGTGGTCCGGACTTCCTGAACGGCGGAACGCACGCCGCTGAGATACGGAACCAGCCACATCCACACATGCTGACACCGCCAGTGCCGGCTCCTAGGCACAAACAAATGTGAGTGAAAATTTCTATTTCACTATGTTATGCTGTCTATTGAAATGGAGTTGCTCTATGAGAGCTCTTTGATTTCTCCACATGAGCTGTTCCTTTTGAGGGAGAAAGTGTGACGTCGTATCCCTGCCTTACTGTACCGTATTTGAATCAAGCTCTCCTTTTTGAACTGTAGTCCAGTGAGTACAAACCCCCGGCACACCCTTTGTAGCTGAGCACTGCATGAGAAAGACTCTATAAACACCCACTGTTTAATATATGGTTGAAGGATCCCATATTCACATTATATGAACTTATCACTATGATATGTAATGTTTTTTGTTATATGTTTGCACCATATTGCACTTCTACTGTTTGGTATTGTACAGCATTTTTGGTAACACCGTTCTCCTAGTGTACTTTGCTTTTAGGAGGCTGTGTTATATTTATGATTCATTGTTTATTGCTACATTGTTTTCTTTTGTATTGCACAGTATATTTTGGCACACTGGTTAGTAGGTAAGCGCCTTAACCACCCTATACACACAGTCCAGGTTTGATTCAGGCAGTTCTCTGCCTGGAGCTAAGTGGGCTGCATAACCAATCATTCCCTTTTTTTCACCTGTCACCTGTTAGGGGCGCTACAACCTGTTTCTTTTACATTGATAACAAAGCCCCAAATATTATAAAGAACAACAATGAACATTCATCTGAAAGGACATATTTTAGGTTTCTCTGGAGTAGGATTGTATCCTTTTTTCCAACTTGGTTGCTGATTTTTTATATCTAATTGCACGTTTCCCGTCTTAACCTCTACCTACACATGTACAAAGCAGGTTTCCAAAGACCAGCATACTCCTCCACAAAAATTGTGAAAAGTTACATTCATGTGCCTATAAATAACTACTACATTTATTTCCCTTCCAGCAGTAAGATGTTAGAAAAAAAAAAGTTTACTCATTTACTATACAATAATATACTATACTAGTAGCTAAAGACAAATGATATCAGTAAACAAAAAATCTTATGATTTTTTATTTTTATTTTATTTATTTCTCCTGGGGGAGCAAATGTATAGCAATTGGTCCCATTCTAATTGGTGGCCCTGCTGTGCCCAAATGCATCTCATAATGCTGGCAGTAGCTCGCCCTTATTCCAAAGCCCAAATTTTGGGCATTCCTGTGGAGGGAGGAACAGCTAGCATAAGGCCCTGCCACTCTTAAAGCTGAGTGATCTCTTACTATTATGAAAGAACAATCACAACTGCCTGTTTATTCATTATAGTAGAAGATCACTCAGATCTGCAGCTCTGTGTAGTGTACTGTATCTGCTGATGGCCTGCATTTGTACAGAGATCCACAGACAGATCACACAGAGCCGCAGCTCTGAGTATTGGACAGTGCTGATTGCTCATATTGTAACATATTACACAAAATTATACATTTCATAGAATATACATGTCACATCTGTCAAAGTGAAAAAAAAAATGTCCTCCTTTTCCTTAAATTGTATAGTACGGTTCAGACTATGGGGGCAAGGAGATATAGGTATGACACAGCCCAAAACCTACCTTGATCTGTCAAAAATAAAATAAAATATCAAACTTTAATAACACCAAAGAAGCAGTCTCAACAGGACTCTCACCAGGTTTTCTTTGAAATGATGAGGTAGGGAGTATTAGATCCTGTACATACCTAATAAAAAAGAAACACCCATGTGACTAAATACCACCAAACCTCTTAAAGACTAAAATATGCCAGATAGAAATAACACCTACCATAAACCACAGAAAATATGTGATACACCAGTACTCTTCAATCATACAAGTACTGAGCAGCTGAATGGACATATACATAATATATATATATATATATATATATATATATATATATATATATATATATATT
>BLSH010532494.1:489137-502567 GCA_018402905.1 Glandirana rugosa
TACTCACGACGGACGTGACCCTTCGATGTCAAGTAACTCCCTTGGTACTTAAAGTTGTACATGACACTGTATTACTTCGTCTCCTACTAGGAGAGGGAAGCCTCTGACCCGTCATAAGGTTGTATTGCTGTGGTTTGTGTGGAGGTTCTACTGGTGACGGAACGATTTCTTCGACCCCCATTTCCACTACCTGACCGGTTCGTACAGAGGTCTGGATTTGGGATAACTCGTAGACACCCCGTAGGAGTTTGCGTTCCACCTCGTCACGTTCCAGAGATTGTAGGTGGTCGATCACAACTCGCTTGGGCCTGACATTGCAAGCCCAGGCATGGCTTGAAATCCACCGAACCCGAACGATTTTTGAAATGTCCGGGTCCGGGTCCGTGCCACGGACACCCTAAAGTTCGGTACGGACCCGAACGTTACAGTCCGGGTTCGCTCAACACTAGCTGGTGGATGTTAGAGACCTTGCACTGCTCCACCTTGCGTTTGAGGATGCCCCACAGATGCTCAATAGGGTTTAGGTCTGGAGACATGCTTGGCCAGTCCATCACCTTTACCCCCAGCTTCTTTAGCAAGGCAGTGGTCATCTTGGAGGTGTGTTTGGTGTCGTTATGTTGGAATACTGCCCAGTCTCCGAAGGGAGAGGATCATCCTCTGCTTCATTATGTCACAGTACATGTTGAAATTCATGGTTCCCTCAATGAACTGTAGCTTCCCAGTGCAGGCAGCACTCATGCAGTTCCAGACCATGACACTCCCACCACCATGCTTGACTCTAGGCAAGACACACTTGTCTTTGTACTCCTTACCTGGTTGCCACCACATACGCTTGACACCATCTGAACCAAATAATTTTATCTTGGTCTCATCAGACCACAGGACATGGTTCCAGTAATCCGTGTCCTTAGTCTACTTGTCTTCAGCAAACTGTTTGTGGGCTTTCTTGTGCATCATCTTTAAAAGAGGCTTCCTTCTGGGATGACAGCCATGCAGACCAATTTGATGCAGTGTGCGGCGTATGGTCTGAGCACTGACAGGCTGACCCCTTCAACCTCTGCAGCAATGCTGGCAGCATTCATATGTCTACTTCCCAAAGACAACCTCTGGATATGATGCTGAGCATGTGCACTCAACTTCTTTGGTCAACCATGGCGAGGCCTGTTCTGAGTGGAATGCTGTATGGTCTTGGCCACAGTGCTGCAGCTCAGTTTCATGGTCTTGGCAATCTTCTTATAGCCTAGGCCATCTTTATGTAGAGCAACAATTCTTTGTTCAGATCCTCAGAGAGTTCTTTGCCATGAGGTGCCATATTGAACTTCCAGTGACCAGTATGAGAGAGTGAGAGCGATAACACCAAATTTAACACACCTGTTCTCTTGCTGTATATGGGAGCTGTCTCTTGCTGTATATGGGAGCTGTCTCTTGTTTTATATGTGGACTGTCTCTTGCTGTATATGGGGCCTGTCTCTTACTGTATTTGGGACCCGTCTCTTACTGTATTTGGGGCCTGTCTCTTGCTCTATAGGGGGCCTGTTTCTTACTGTATATAAGGCATACTTATACTATATATGAGGGCTGTCTCTTGCTGGACATGGGCCTGTCTCTTGCTGTATATGGGGACTGTCTCTTGCTGTATATGGAGACTGTCTCTTGCGGTATATGGGGCCTTTCTCTTACTGTATTTGGGGCCTGTCTCTTGCTGTATAATGGGCCTGTCTCTTTCTGTATATGGGGCCTGTTTCTTAATGTATATGGGACATGTCCCTTGCTGTATATGGGGACTGTCTCTTACTGTATATGAGGGCTGTCTCTTGCTGGGTATGGACCTGTCTCTTGCTGTATATAGGGACTGTCTCTTGCTGAATATGAGGACTGTCTCTTGCTGTATGCGGGGCCTGTTTCTTGCTATAAATGGGGACTGTCTCTTGCTGTATATGGAGCCTGTCTCTTGCTGTTTATGGGGGCTGTCTCTTACTGTATATGGGGCCTGTCTCTTACTTTATATTGGGGCTGCCTCTTTCTGTACATTGGGGCCTGTTTTTTACTGTATATGGGACACATCTCTTGCTGTATATGGGGCCTTTCTCTTGCTATAAATGGGGACTGTCTCTTGCTGTATATGGGGCCTGTCTCTTGCCGTATATGGGGGCTGTTTCTTGCTGTATATGTGGACTGTCTCTTGCTGTATATGTGGACTGTCTCTTACTGTATATGGGGCCTGTCTCTTACTTTATATTGGGGCTGCATCTTTCTGTACATTGGGGCCTGTTTCTTACTGTATATGGGACACATCTCTTGCTGTATGTGGGGCCTTTCTCTTGCTATAAATGGGGACTGTCTCTTGCTGTATATGGGGCCTGTCTCTTGCCGTATATGGGGGCTGTTTCTTGCTGTATTTGGGCCTGTCTCTTACTGCATATGGGGCCTGTCTCTTTCTGTATATGGGACCTGTCTCTTGCTGTATATGGGGACTATCTCTTGCTGTATATGGGGACTGTCTCTTACTGTATATAGGGCCTGTCTCTTGCTGTATGTGGGGACTGTCTCTTACTGTATATGGGCCTGTATCTTGATGGACATTGGGGACTGTCTCTTGAGAATACCTGGAAGTGCATCTGAGCTTACTTTGGTAAGCATTGGATATTTCTAATGTTTTGAACATTTTACTGAATTACTTTTTATTAACAAATTCCATACAAATTACCTTGTATATCCCCCCAAATTATACTTGGTTCCCTGTTCCCAAATGGGGGTGGTGATAGGAGGTGTGTAGGAGTGGACACGAGGGGCGGTGCTAGGGGTGAGTAGCGTGTTCGAGTTCTCTGAGAAAAAAAGCCCTGGTGACAGATACCCTTTATGGCAGTGGTTCTCAACTCCGG
Organism: Glandirana rugosa; assembly: GCA_018402905.1. Lineage (NCBI taxonomy): Eukaryota > Metazoa > Chordata > Amphibia > Anura > Ranidae > Glandirana > Glandirana rugosa. The sequence continues at coordinate 492,020 of BLSH010532494.1, forward strand.
TCCTCCGGACCCACTAACAGGCCAGATTTTAAGTATTGCCTAGGGAAAAGCAAACTAGAATACTGCAATCACTGAGCAATGATATCACCTGTGATGTATTTCAGTTATCCTGCAAACTTGGCCTGTTAGTGGGTCCCGAGGACCAGAGTTGAGAACCAATGCTTTATGGAGAAAGCAGGGGTCTATTAGACCACTAATGTCTCACACCTTCCAGTGCAGATAATCAATCACAGGTTTTAGTCTGTTTTTAACAGCTTACAGCATCTAATGTTTGTCTACATTAGAGAGCTGGCAGAATGCTAAGTTTCTATTAGCAGAGAAAAAAAGGAGAGAAGAGTTGTGGTTTTGTTTTTTTTTATGAAGATTAATTTCCTAACAGTGCTTGCAGCTACAGAGCTCAATGGTGGTTTATTTGAGGCTCTTTTACTGCTTGTTAACAATATGTATATACATAGATATTGCATTATGAACCAGATGTTTCATTTTTAGCTGGTTATTAGCTGCCCCTGTCTCCAACAGCTCTAAGTGTATGTATACAGTAGATATGATAGTAGATACACATCGGGTATAATAATCAAAATATATAAGAAAGAATGGCTCTGGATACCCAAAGAAACTAATCAAGTCCTTCCAGTGAAGTAAGGCAAAATTAAAGGGATTTCTTTTGAGGAATAAGAAAAATCTTTCCTTCAGGCATTTTGATGTTAAGCTATACTAAAAACACTGAAATGGAGGACAGAGACAGAAGAAAAGCAAAAGTCTGCCTATGCCTAGCGGCTTTCATAAATATATGGCCCCAGAGCTGTAATAGATTGACGTGGCCACTGAATTGCCTGATTCTGTGCCTAAGCATTTTTATTTTATTGTGAATTGTCACATGTGTTCTATATCCTGATCTGATACCTTTTAACAGTGAGGGGAGTAATACTAAGAATAGGGATAAACATTCTATGTAAAACAAGAAGCTGCAGAAAGCCTATAGCATAATGAAATGAGAAAAAAATATTAAGAAATGGTGAAAACATTTGAAGGAAGGTGTGGTAGAGTTCTTAAGCACCTAAATATTTAACTCAAACACATGCATGTGAATTGCTGTATTCTGATTGATGAGACTATCATACATTAGTCTGTCACTCTGCTCTTATCTCCTGTAAAAATGTTACCTTTTGGCACACAGGGTAGGATTCCTGCACAGGAAAAAAAAATCATTGGGGTGGGCACTGCCTTGGGAATTTTTTTTTTAATTTCCTTCAGGAGCAGTGATATTTTAAATGCATAAAGTGACACATTAAAATGCCCAATTCTTTCAAATAACAAGCCTGGGGGATGTCCTGATCCCACCTTTGCTGTACATAAACAAAGGACATTTACAAAGAAAAAAAGTTGTTTTTAAATCATCAGCAAATATTTCCCTGCTAGCTCTTTGTTTAAAAAGGAAAGCATGCTCTTCCCATCCAAAAGTCCACAAAATTACATCACAGTCATTTGCTGGAAATTTAAATTGTATCTTTTTTTATATAAGCCCCTTATACACGGGCAGACCACCTGTCAGTTTTTCAGACAGACCCAATCAGACCATTCATTACCCTCTATGGAGTGGCGGGTATCAATGGACCCACCGACATCCAATCAGATCCTGTCCACTAAAAACCGATGGATGGGGATCTGTTCCCCATCCTTCTGGCAGATCGAATCGGATGGCAGTCGAATGAAAACGGACAGTCCCATGTGAAAAGGGGCACTTTTGCTCTATAGCACATCCTGCAGCAAGAAAAAAAAAGAAAAAGAACTTGTGTAGAGTCCCTCCCAAAATGCACCCCAGAGCCTCTGGGTCTGGTAAAATATGTGGGGATCCCTTACAAAATCAAACCCTTAATGCAAGCATGTATGTTAGGACTGCAAGTAATACAGTAATCTGTGCTAACTAAACCTCTGTTTTTAAGGCATACTGTTGGAAAGGTTAATTTGGTTTGGTTAATTTGGTTGGTGAGCTGAGCTGAGAATTTTCTCAGGTTTTGTCTTTTCCAGCTTTAGGACCGGAGGCCTTTTTGCAATTCGGCACTTCGTCGCTTTAACTGACAATTGTGTGGTCGTGCGGCGTTGTACCCGAAAAAAATTTGCGTCCTTTTTTTCCCACAAACAGAGCTTTCTTTTGGTGGTATTTGATTATCGCTGAAAAAAAACCCAAATTTCTTACTTTTTGCTAAAATACAAATCCAAAAAAAAATATAAAAAAACATTTTTTTCACCGTTTTTGGCCGATTTATATTCTTCCTCATATTTGCGATAAAAAAAATCGCAATTGGCGTTTATTGATTGGTTTGCGCAAAAGTGGTCGCGTTTACGGATGATGAGATCTCATTTTTGGGGTTTTTATTTTTTTTTTTATTTTTTACTAGTAATGGCCGCGATCTGCAATTTTTAGCGGTACTGCGATATTTCAGCAGACCATTTTGACACTTTTTTGGGACCATTGGCATTTATCAGTGCTATAAAAATTCACTGATTACTGTGTAAATGCCATTGGCAGTGAAGGGGTTAACCTGCAGGGGGCGCTCTAAGGGTTAACTATGTTCCCTGGGCGTGTTCTAACTGTATAGGGGCTGCCCTAACAGGGGAAGGGAAGCGATCACACCTTCCGTGTAAAGGAAGGCTGTGATCACAGCCCTTCCCCCCTCACGGGGGGGGCATCATGGGTGGCCGGCGGAGATCGAATCCGCCGCACCCACTCCCTGGCCCTCCCCGGACACAGTGAGCGCGCGCGCCCACTGGGTTACAGAGCCACTTTGCCGCCGTCAAATGCCGATCGGTGGTCGGCAAGTGGTTAATGCAAGCATGTAGCCTGGCTGTTATCCAAGTGACACCAGGACAAGAAATGAGGGAGTCCTAAGACAAGCATTATGGCAGGTTCCACTGCAACTGGGCCACTGTATCCCTAGGGGGCCTGCTACAAGACAGGGCTGATCAGGGCCTATCTCTTTGCCCCAGTCACATCTCAGCCCAAGCAGAATATACAGTGCCTTGAAAAAGTATTCATACCCCTTGAAAATTTCCACATTTTGTCATGTTAAAACCAAAAATGTAAATTTATTTTATTGGGATTTTATGTGATAGACCAACACAAAGTGGCACATAATTGTGAAGTGAAAGGAAAATGATAAATGGTTTGCAAAATTGTTTACAAATAATTATCTGAAAAGTGGGGCGTGCATTTGTATTCAGCCCTCTTTACTCTGATACCCCTACCTAAAATCTAGTGGAACCAATTGCCTTCAGAAGTCACCTAAATAGTAAATAGTCCACTTATGTGTAATTTAATCTCAATATAAATACAGCTGTACTGTGAAGCCCTCTGCGGTTTGTTAGAGAACCTTAGATAACAAGCAGCATCATGAAGGTCAAGGAACACACCAGACAGGTCAGGGATAAAGTTGTGGAGAAGTTTAAGGCAGGGTTAGGTTATAAAAAAATATCCCAAGCTTTGAACATCTCACAGAGCACTGTTCAATTTATTATCCGAAGATGGAAAGAGTATGGCACAACTGCAAACCTACCAAGACATGGCCGTCCACCTAAACCGACAGGCCAGGCAAGAAGAGCATTAAGCAAAGTAGCAACCAAGAGGCCCATGGTAACTCTGGAGGAGCTGCAGAGATCTACAGCTCAGGTGGGAGAATCTGTCCATGGGACAACTATCAGTCGTGCTCTCCACAAATCTGGCCTTTATAGAAGAGTGGCCATAGTTGAAAGAAAGCCATAAGAAGTCCTGTTTGCTGATTGCAAGAAGCCATGTGGGGGACACAGGAAACATGTGGAAGAAGGTGCTCTGGTCAGATGAGACTCAAATTTACCTTTTTGGGCTAAAAGCAAAACGCTATGTGTGGCAGAAAACTAACACTGCACATCGCCCTGAACACACCATCCCCACCGTGAAACATGGTGGTGGCAGCATCACATTATGGGGATGCTTTTCTTGAGCAGTGACAGGGAAGCTGGTCAGAGTTGATGGAAAAATGAATGGAGCCAAATACAGGGCAATCTTAGAAGAAAACCTGTTAGAATCTGCAAAAGACTTGAGACTGGGGCAGAGGTTCACCTTCCAGCAGGACAACGATCCTAAACATACAGCCAAAGCTACAATGGTATGGTTTAGATCAGTGGTTCTCAACTCCGGTCCTCAGGACCCACCAACAGGCCAGATTTTAAGTATTACCTTGGGGAGATGCAGACTAGAATACTGCAATGACTGAGCAGCAAACAACATCACCTGTGATGTATTTCAGTTATCCTGCAAACCTGGCCTGTTAGTGGGTCCCAAGGACAGGAGTTGAGAACCACTGGTTTAGATCAAAGCATTTTCATGTGTTAGAATGGCCCAGTCAAAGTCCAGACCTAAATCCAATTGAGAATCTGTGGCAAGACTTGAAAATTGCTGTTCACAGATGCTCTCCATCCAATCTGACAGAGCTTGAGTTATTTTACAAAGAAGAATGGGCAACAAATGTCACTCTCTAGATGTGAAAAGCTGGTAGAGAAATATTCAAAAAGACTTGCAGCTGTAATTGCAGTGATAGGTGATTCTAAAAAGTATTGGCTCAGGGGGGTTGAATACAAATGCACGCCACACTTTTCACATATTTATTTGTAAAACAATTGAAAAACCATATATCGTTTTCCTTCCACTTCACAATTATGTGCCACTTTGTGTTGGTCTATCACATAAAATCCCAATAAAATACATTTACTTTTTGGTTGTAACATGAACAAATGTGGAACATTTCAAGGGGTATGAATACTTTCTCAAGGCACTGTACCTTTCTGCAACATGTACATGAATGGTGGAGCATCAATTCTTCATTCACCATTCGCCGATAGCAATGACCCACAGACATTTGGGAACACTCACTGGACAGGGCTCTCTGTGGCTCCATGACAGGGCTCAGAAAGGCCCAAGTCACTTGCAGCGTGCTACATAGATGGGTCCACTCTTCAATGGCAAGAGGGTGACTTCATCCCCTAACCCCCAGTCCCAACCCGACCAGGTTTGCCCACATTAGTCCCAATCCAGATCCTCAATGTTGCTTTGTGTATCCTACATGAGATACACCTGCCCAGCACTTTGGCCTAACTGTGTTCTATCCCAACTTACACACTCTGAAGTATCATGCATCCACTTGAATCATCATCAGCCAGAAGCTCCATCCACATCTTTTATTGAGGAATACTTAGCATCAGTGCTACATCTTCTATCTTGCAGAAAACTATTTCTACTCCAAGGGTATAAACACATCTTTTTCCTATAATCATAAGTGTGCCACAGCCATGACCCAGTACCAAGGAAGCCCGCCCTGGGGTTAGAAAAACCTAGGTATTAGCCTCACATAAAAATCGGGGTAAATATCTGCGCTAAAAGAAATATAAATAAATTATATTGAGGATTTAAATAGCTGCCTGCTACCGAGAAATATAGACAATTCTCCAATACAAAATAAAATAAGAAGGGGTAGCCGCGCTAAGCCAGTATATGACATAAAATGAATTATACTGTTAACTATATCACAATGCAAAAAAGTATAAAAGATAATCAGTCCCAAGTGCATTCATATAATTGAATATAGTGATGAGTCCAGAGTTTGGAAGTAAAAATATATAGAAAAATTGTCTCTCAGGGGAAAAAGATGGAAACACCAAGAGTGGATAAATCACAGCTGTTTCTTATAGTGGGTATCCAGAAAGCCACCACCACTTATGCAAAGTCGCTTACCAGAGCTATCTGGCTGCCAAATTAATGGAATAGCCAAAATGCGCATGCAGGGATATATTGGATTCCCTTGTGATTTCAATCGTCACTCTTGTCAACTCCTCAGCACTGTATAAAAGTCTCTCCACCGTTCCTCAGGAAAATGCAATGAGAGACGCAAACACCCATAGTGTAAAACCGTATGGACATTTATTGAAACATAAAACAGATCAAGTATTGCACTCACATTTTCACAGTGGAATCAATTCAAGTAAGTCAACCCGGGTAAATGCTAGCAAATCAGCCGTAGGAGCGCAGAGTCGCAGGTCTGGGGTCTCTCTCACCGACCGGTTTCGTCATACAGCTGACTTCGTCCTGGGCGGAGTCAGCTGTATGACGAAACGGGTCGGCGAGAGAGAATTGATTCCACTGTGAAAATGTGAGTGCAATACTTGATCTGTTTTATGTTTCAATAAATGTCCATATGGTTTTACACTATGGGTGTTTGTGTCTCTCATTGCATTTTCCTGAGGAACGGTGGAGAGACTTTTTTACAGTGCTGAGGAGTTGACAAGAGTGACGATTGAAATCACAAGGGAATCCAATATATCCCTGCATGCGCATTTTGGCTATTCCATTAAGTTGGCAGCCAGATAGCTCTGGTAAGCGGCTTTGCATAAGTGGTGGTGGCTTTCTGGATACCCACTATAAGAAACAGCTGTGATTTATCCACTCTTGGTGTTTCCATCTTTTTCCCCTGAGAGACAATTTGTCTATATATTTTTACTTCCAAACTCTGAACACATTAGCCTCACATCATCATGCCCATATTCTGCCAGTTCCACTCCCATCTGCCCATCTCCTCTCTCTAAGCACCAGTCCACACATTTATAAGGTCCTGCCACGAAGGAAATGAAATAACCTCACTTCCCGGAGAAACCAAAGGCAAAACCTACTTTAAATGAGCATATAATTAACCACTGCCTACATCCAGGCACAATCAGCAACAAAAACCCCACATAGCTTTAAACCTTTGCCAGCTCTAATAAACTAAATAAGTCCACTAATTCCTATACATCTAACTTCACAACAGAAAGCGAGGAGCAATGAGGACAAAAACATCATTAAAAAGTGGATGGAGATTCTATCTTTTTTCTGCTCTATCCAAACCTGAAAAATAGTTTTTTTCCGTTTTAGCCGTTGTAAAGTTTTAAGTGATGCACATTCTTAGTGCAGAAGCAAGATTAAGTTAAATAAATCATCATGGCTGCTAATTCTGTATTCTGTTCCATGTTTTCCTGTTAGTGAAAACAGACTGAGTATTCAGTTCCCATCAGCCACTCAACTTTTTTGGCTTCTTTATTTTAAAGTAATCATTTCTCCACTGAATAGCTCCCTGATGCTTCCTTCTGAAACATATATGGAATCCCCAGTAAAAAAAAAAAATCCTGCCCTGAGAGAAAATCTATTTGTCTGCTATTTGCAGCAATATATACTCTTCCTTTTTTTAACATTAAAAGATGAGATTCAGTACATAAGATGCTCACAACTACAATGACAGGTAAGAATATTGTATACACTATATTGTCAAAAGTATTGGGACACATGCCTTTACACGCACATGAACTTTAATGGCACCCTAGTCTTAGTCTGTAGGGTTCAATATTGAGTTGACCCACCTTTTGCATCCATAACAGCTTCAATTCTGCTGGTAAGGCTGTCCACAAGGTTTAGCAGTGTATCTGTGGGAATGTTTGACGAGAAGTCCTGACTCACAGTCTCCGCTCTAATTCATCCCAAAGGTGTTCTAGGGTTGAGGTCAGGACTCTGTGCAGGACAGTCAAGTTCCTCCACCCTAAACTCACTCATCCATGTCTTTATGGACCTTGCTTTGTGCACTGGTCCAAATCATTTGGTGGATGGGGGATTAAGCTGTGGGGTTGTTTTTCAGGGGTTGGGCTTGGCCCCTTGGTTCCAGAGAAGGGAACTCTTAAGGCGTCAGCATACCAAGACATTTTGGACAATTTCATGCTCCCAACTTTGTGGGAACAGTTTGGGAATGGCCCCTTCCTGTTCCAACATGACTGTGCACCAATGCACAAAGCAAGGTCCATAAAGACATGGATGAGCAACCATCAGATAGTTTTATAAAGTTTTCTGGATGGAATTAGTACATTCACCAGGCTCATAATGGCTTATGAAGAAACGTAGACCCACAGTGCCTGGCTATATACATTTTTTTGTATACTTGTGTTCTAAGGTGTAATCCAATATCATCGCTGTTTAACTGTGAGATGATACAGTTTATTACGAATACACAACATAAGTAACACACATACAGAAAAAATCCAATGAATAAACCAGTGAAAATGCAAGTGCAGAGGGAAACTAGCTAAACTTACATTAACCACTTCAATACTGGGCACTTTTACCCCCCTCCTTCCCGGACCAATTTTCAGCTTTCAGTGCTGTCGAACTTTGAATGACAATTACACAGTCATGCAACACTGTACCCAAATGCTACAAATGAAAAAACTGAATTTTTTTTTAAAAAAATGCATTTTTCTTCGTTTCTGTTATATAATTTTGCAAATAAGTAATTTCTCTTCATAAATTTTGACCAAAAATGATACTGCTGTATTTCTTTGGTAAACATAACCCAAATCAGGGTTTATTTGTTGTTGGCAGTGATGGGGGCAGACGGATGTTTTGTGCACTGCGACAGATGTGACGGGGACAGACAGATGTTTTGGGGACTGTGACAGATGTGGCGGGGACAGACAGATAATTTGTGCACTGTGACAGATGTGATGGGGACATACAGATGTTTTGGGGACTGGTACAGATGTTTTATGGGAACAATGACATGTGTATGGGGACAGGGGTATCAGCGGTGCTTGGTGTACTAGGTGTGGGGCAATCTGTGACAGCTCTCTGTATAAAATCATCTTCATACAGAGAGCTATCGCAGAGCTGCAGATTCCCCCTCTTCCCCTCCCCCTGCACTGAGCTCTCACTGAGCTTGGCGGGGGGAGAACTGTCACAGAGACATGTGTCTCTGTTTACATTGTGACGGCTGTGATTGGACACAGCCGTCATGTGATTGGGAGAAGGCCAATCACAGCGCCCATATCCCGATCTCTGCTCGGCTGGATCACAGGATCGAGCCACAGCGGGCCTCATGGCCATGCTGCGAGCACTCATTCTGAGGGAATTTCCTGAACGTCCACTCAGAACGGTGAGGCACCCACCCAGCCGTATATGCACAATGGCCGGGTGGGAGGTGGTTAAACTACAGACCACAGAGAAAAGAAAAAAGAGAAACAGCCTCAGGTGGGTAGGTGAATGGCAAAGGGAATTCAGTTCAAGAGAGGTACAAGCGATATAGGATCAGGCAGGTTCAAGATGTAAGCAGTAATGAGCACAAATACTAAGGTTGCTTTCATGCCGTGGTGTGTGCCTGTGGTTTTTATGTGGGTTACCCATGGTTTCTCATAAGCTTCTATTATGTCCCGCGTTCTTGGCCCATTTTATGAAAATGTACCCAAAGTCCGGAATTCTGCATCTTTAGTGTGCTTTCAGAAAACAAGCCAAAAATGCAGGGCATAATAGTAATTTATAGGAAACCCACATGAAAACTGTGAATTGGCCACCGCACGGCAGTGTGAAACAGCCCTAAATCACTGCAGTGAAGTCAGCATCAGGTGGTGCCTAATGGCTAGACACTGCTAGCTGCAGGTAGACACCAAAATTGCGGCATTCGGATCCTGGAACCTTAGTGCCACCAGCAAGTATTCTAGCTGACTTGCAGATTCCCGATTGCTGATTTCCACTTTTATGTTGTGTCTTATAATTTCTCATATCTAGTTACAAGCCTGAAGCTATCTGGCTGTACATTCAAATTTGATTGTACAGTTTGATTTTACCAACTGTATGTAATGGTAGGACTTTCCTAAGTGAATTAATTGCTTAGGTACCTACACTACAACAAACTGCACAAATGTTGGCATTTGTAAATGAGAATTTATGAATATTGTACAATTCATTTGTAAGGTGTTTGTTCACCTTGTAAGAAGCATGCCAAACTGTAACTTACTAAATTACTCTAAATCCACTTAGGATACACGTAGGAGAGTTCATGCTGATTAAAGTGGTTGTAAACCCTCACATATACCCAGTGAAGTGACTGGCCTCATGTGATACACAGAGATGAAACAAACCCTCCTACATAAGTTGTACCAGTCTTCTCTTTTCTACATATATTCAAAGTCCAGAAATGATAAAGCTTTCAGAAAAAAGGGGCGGAGAGCTGAAGTTCCCGCTCAGTGAGGAGAGCTCAGAGAGCTGATTGGAGGGAAAGGTCACACCCCTCTTCACACAGCACACAGGAACAGAGCTGAGGCTGTCAATCAGGTGGAGCTCCTACCTCTGTCACTGGGAAAGTGACTCATTCTAATAGCAGAGAAACGAGGGAGCAGAGAGAAATGACACTTAGTGATCTTAATTGAGACAAGTACACACTATAGATGGATATGCTTTGTTCATATTTCATGTTTGAGGTTTGCAACCACTTTATCTAAATTAAAGATTAAATACATAAAGGGGAGCTGTTGTGCCTGGCAAGGGATTTGCATTTCTGTCTACAGTTCTGAAATTTACACTGCTCTGCCACATAGAATAGCCTTCTTAGGTAGGGGGAGGGGGGAGCTGATTTTGCTCTGCAGAAGTTAACCACTTGCCGACCGTGTAACGTGGATACACGTCGGCAAGTGGCACTCATTGTTGTGGGAGGACGTTATATAACGTCC
>BLSH010532494.1:505463-521648 GCA_018402905.1 Glandirana rugosa
ATACGAAACAAGTAAAAAGTAAAGTCCCCAAAAGTTGTTGAAATTGTGTTATACAAGTTAAGTAAAATTACTTCGTTACATGTAAGAAGTTAAAGTCAACCATAGTCCGAGAACGTTAGAGGACATCCTTTCTGAAGTCTGACCTTCTCCTTGCTCGTCGTACTTCTCAGTGACGAGTACACTATTGTTCCTTGTACGACTGTCCTCTCGTCTCACCGGTTCTTTACTAGAAAACTCAGACGACGAAGAAGAAAGTGACAGGTCAATGTCCAACCCCTACCAGTTTTGGACTTTTACAATGAATTGGTGAACTGTTAGTGTAGTATGACTGAGTAATTGTCATTCAAAGTGTGAGAGCACTGAAAGCTGAAAATTGGTCTGGTTAGGAAGGGGGTTTAAGTGCCCAGTTGTCAAGTGGTTAAGTAACATTTTCAGGTTTTGACCATCCCCAACCTGTAACTGGACAGTGAAAGAAGAAGCAGCAGACTCAAAAGATCATTTCTTGGCCACTCTGCTCTCCTGTCAGCATGTTCCTTGTTATCACATGAGCAGTGACTCTTCATGCTGCTCGTTCCTCTTCCAGTCTGAAGTCTTTCCTACAGGAGATTGCAAGAGCCTGATACCAACTGAAATTGAAGAATGTACATTGCTTCATTAAAATGAATTGAACATATTGTGTTAAAGTTGTTGAAAACCCCTGAAATGAAAAATGAACAAAGCATATCCTTCTATAGTGTGTACGCGCCTCAACTCAAATCACTAAGTGTGATTTCTGTTTGCTCTCTCATTCGTCTGCTATCTGCATGAGCTACTTCTGACTACTTATGCCATCATCAAGCAATCCCAGGAGACGACCCCTTCTCCCCACCCCCTCTAGCGCACAGCATGTTATTTTCAGCCTCAGCTGTACATGTTTCCTTATGAGACTGTGTAGGGGAGTTGTCCGTTCCCTTCACTTAAGTCTCAAATTACACTCAGCTCCCTGCTCTATGTTGTGCAGTGTGTGATGTCAGATCCCTGCTTCCTGCCTTCTAGAGCTGAGAAATGCTGTGTAAATTCTGTACTGTAGAGTAGAGTTGGCTGCATATAAACAAATACAACTTATGTGGAAAGAATAGTTTCACCTCTGTGTATAATCAGAGGCTAGTAACTTCAGGTGTTGTAGGTAAGGGTTTACAATCAATTTAACCACTTGCCGACCGCCCGCCGTGGCTTGACGACAGCAATGTGGTTCGTTATTGTGAACCACCATCACCTGACGGCGGCCGCAAGAACGAGTATTGTGAGCGCGCGCCACTGGAGGCGCGCTCACGCACTCACTGTTTCAGGGGGGCCAGGGAGCGGGTAGGGCGGCTACCCACGTTGGCTCCCCCGCAATGAAAGAATGAAGGTCCGTGTAAGTAAACACGGATCTCCGTTCTGACAGAGGGGGATGGGATGTGATCACAGGTTTCCTGTATATGGAAGCCGTGATCACTCCCCTTCCCCTCACAGCCCAGCCCCCATACCGTTAGAACACACTGAGGGAACACAGTTAACCCTTAGAGTGCCCCCTTCCTGGTTAACCCCATCACTGCCAGTGGCATTTACACAGTAATCAGTGCATTTTCAGAGCACTGATCGCTGTATAAATGTCAATGGTCCCAAAAAAGTGTCAAAATGGTCCGACATTTCGGCCACAATATGACAGTACCACTAAGAATCGCAGATCGCTGCCATTACTAGTAAAATTTAAAAAAAATAAAAACCCCATAAATTAATTCTCATCATTCATAAAAGCTGCAACGTTTGCGCAAACCAATCAATAAATGCCGATTGCAATTTTTTTTACCAAAAATATGAGGAAGAATATAAATCAGCCAAAACCAATGAAAAAATTGTTTTTTTTTATTTTATTTTATTTGATTTGTATTTTAGCAAAGAGGAAGAAATATTGTTGTTTTTTTTTTGCAAAATTGTCGCTCTTTTTCTGTTTATAGCGGTGACCAGAAATGATGCAGAGGTGATCAAATACCACCAAAAGAAAGCTCTATTTGTTGGGAAAAAAGGACGCAAATTTAGTTTGGGTACAATGTTGCACGACCGCGCAATTGTCAGGTAAAGCGATGCAGTGCCGAATCTCAAAAAGTGCTCTGGTCCTAAACTGGGAAATCCTTCTGGGGCTGAAGTGGCTAATGAGTGCAAAGCTGCATTAATGTTTGTCTTTTGCATGTGAGTTTAGCTTTCAGTAAAGCAATCAGTGCAGGCTGTACATCCTCCCTGTACAACTTTACCAAATAATATACTTTTGTTTTAAATCCATGCTACTAATGTATTACTTATTGGCAACCTGGTAAACCATGTTTTCATGGTGAAGATGTATTTTCTTACACAATCAGATGTTTATTACACTTATATATCCCATTATGTGACTTCTATGAATTGCAAGGAATTCTAGCTCTTTACATTTTTAGGTTGCTATTTCTGTCTAATTTTGTAAGCAAAGCCGCATAGCAGTCGCCACTAAAAGACCTGCTTCAATACTCCTGTTGTCCAGAACATAGCAACAGTACTCTGTAATAACATCTTTACCATAAGCCCTTTTCTATCGTTCAAGGTAAAATGCTGCTGTTGGATTAGAGTTGGCGCACATATGGAAGAATAAAAGACTTCATTGACCTTGCTCTGTATTGAAGTTTAAACCTCAAGTAGAGAAGTAAGAAAAAGTGTTTAAAAACATCCCATCAATGTAAATTGACTTCCTTAGAAAGCTTCTGCTGGCATTGAGATAAAAAGATCTAGTACTGGTTTGTGTAAAAAAAATGTATCTATTTGTTGTAAAGCATATGCAGCAAATGTATAGAAATATTTAGCTGTAGCAGTGATACTATACTCCAGAAGCGGCAGGAAAAGCCTTTTAAAATTCAACGATTTTGAAATTATACTTAAAAGATATGCAATGCAATTTGAAAATTGTATCATGAATTGGATGTATTCTGGTGGCTTTCCAGATCACAATAACACTCCTACCAATATATTCCCAGAAAGTGCACTGTTTGCTATACAAAGAGCTGTAAAGAGCTTTTTTTATGTTTTGTTTGCTTTTGCTTTTTTTTTTTTTTTTGCTAAATCTATAGTAAAGTGTATGTACAGCAAATCCTTCACACATGGCAAGATAGTAATATAGCTCATTTTTACTTTTTGAACACATACTGCCATTGCAGAGTAATCAGCAGGGAGCCATTTATTTGAATCGTTCACGCCATTACAGAAAGCTGGCTAGAGTCGCAAGCTTTTAACACTGCTCAGTCCTTGAGGATCAGAGATCTGCTATTGCAAACCTATAAGAAATCTCTGTAGGAGTAATTACACCTGATTGGTTAAAGTTCAGTCCATTGAGCATTGTGGAATGGGATTGCTGACACTGTTTATAGGGAGCTGTATCAATAAAACAGATGCATGGGGCCAGATTATCAAAGTTTATGTGTGTACGCTGGCACAGTGATCATGTGCAAACAACCACATAATATTCTCACAGTATTCACCTTGCACCCAAATGCACACAGAGATTACAGCATACATACAGTGTACTGACTAATAAGTGGGGTTTGCTATGACGTGAATGCACCAGCATGAACATAAGCAGGCTAAGTGCTGGTGATTTGCTGGTTGAGAGCTGAAGAGTGTGACATTTTGAGTGAAGTGTGAAAAATAGTTTTGCTTTTGACTGCTGGTGATTGCTGTGTTTGCAGTTCTAGTGTTTTTGGGGTTTCTCCTTTTTTTACTTTTTTTTAGCTTTTTTAACACCTTTTCTGTCACTTTTAAAATAGGCTTTTTTTCTTCCTTCAGACTACTAATTAAGGGGAGTGGTTAATTGGTCACAGGTGATACAGGTCCTATATAACTCTCTGTTGAACTCATTTCTGAGCTTGCTCATCCTTAAGCTTGCCAACTTTTTGCTTGCTGGATCTCTGACCAAGTGGAACTGGACTAAGTGGTGAGTTAAAAACCAGCGTTGAAAACAAGAGATTATAACAGGAGTCGTCAAACCTGTAAGTAAGATCTAAAATTTCCTGTTATTAGTGGTGTTGTATCTGGGAAAATGTGTGCTAGCAAGATTGAAGGTTTTGTACAGTGCACAGTGGGCCACATGTATACAACAATGGAGCAACAGCTCCAGGATGGATATCGCTGCGACAGATGTGAGCAGGTTGCCCTTCTGGAAGCTCGCATTAGAGATCTGGAGGAGCAAATTGCAACACTGGGCAGAACTGACAACCTTGAAAGGGGTCCTCTGCTCACTGAGAAGGTGGCTAGTAGGGTTAATGGGGAGGGTGGAGGGGTAAGTCAGGATTATAAGGTAGGCAGATCGGTTAATACAGTTAGAGGGAGTGGTAGGGGTTCACAGAAAAGGAAGGCCAGCCCTGGGTTTGAGCACCCTAACAGATTTGCCAAGTTGAGTGAAGATGTGGGGGTGGCAAATTCAGAGGTTGCAGCCCTAGATGTCACTGCTATCCCTAACAGCTGGGAGAGCAGCCCATCTAGTAGGGGTGGTAAAGGTAGTGTAGGTAGGTCTAGACAGTGGGCGGTAATTAGGGATTCTATAATCAGAAGGACTGATAGAATTTGTCACCAGGATCGACTCCACTGAATGGTTTGCTGTCTCCCTGGTGCCAGGGTTCGGCATGTGGTGGACGAGGTTGATAAATTTATAAGAAGAAAAAAAAAAAAATACGATTACCCACCTCAAAAATGATGGTATTGGGATTATATCAACATACAGCGGTGGAACAGGAATGGTCAGATGGCCAGGGAGACAGATAAGGTTTCAATCTGAAGATTAGAACAGGATACATAGTAATAACAAGATAGGATCATATCATTGGAAATTTCTACAGGGCGCCTGATGCGCATAGACAAAGCTTAGCTACATCAGACATACTTGTTTCAAAGAACAATTGATGTTGGCTAGTTAAATGTCAGCACCCATTCACCCAGAGAATTCCTAATACCAAAGCATGATCCAAAGAATGTGCCTGTAAACAGGCCAATGTCCAAGGTGGACCTAGGCACTAGGCCACGGAAGGCACCCACCGACCACAATCAGCAATAGAGTACAGGATATCAGCACAGTTGTTTGACATCAGAAGCAGGTTAACATAATTCAGAAATCCATGTGTCTGCAGCCACTCAACGTACAACGCTCCTGAATGTGCAGCCACTGTATGGGCTGCCATGCAGCGAATGAACTGCAGGCGCACATTAAGTACTCGGCCTGGCACCAAAAATCAGTGATGGCGGTGGCCACGACAGGCGCGGACCACCAACATCACCGATATTAGTGGCAGAAGCGCTCATGCGTTGCACAAAACGCACGCACTTCCGCCCTGAGCTCCTTCCCTGTGATACAGGGAAGGTTGAGCTCACAGTCCGTCACGAGATGCACAGGGCTCCCCTTGGTGGGGGACATGGAAAGACACATAGAAAAAAGAAATAACCAACTCGTCTTGTGAAAAGGATACCGTCAGCCACAGGCCAAAGGAATGCATCCCAAGGGGACAATCCCGAAGGAGGGAAACAGGGAAAGGGGAAGGAATGAACTGGGGACGGGGGAGGGGACCCACTGTAGCAACCACCACAATCTCAAAGGAATAGAGATTCCTTTGATATTGTGGTGGTTGCTACAGGGAGTCCCCTCCTCCCCTCTCCCATTCCCCAGTTTCCTTCCCTTCCTTGTCCATTCCTTCCCCTTTCCCTGTTCCCCTCCTTCGGGATTGTCCCCTTGTGATGCATTCTCTACCTAGTCCTTTGGCCTGTGGCTGACGGTATCCTTTTCACAGGACGAGTTGGTCATTTCTTTTTTCCATGTGTCTCTCCATGTCCCCCACCAAGGGGAGCCCTGTACACTCTGTCTCATGACGGACTGTATGCTCAACCTTCCCTGTATCACAGGGACTGAGCTCAGGGTGGAAGTGCACACGTTTTGTGCGACACATGAGCGCTTCTGCCACTAGTATCGGTGACGTCGGCAGTCCGTGCCTGTCGCGGACACCCCCATCACTGATTTTTGGTGCCAGGCAGAGTACTTAATGTGCGCCTGCAGTTCATTCGCTGCATGGCAGCCCATACAGTGGATGCACATTCAGGAGCGTTGTACGGTGAGTGGCTGGAGACACATGGCTTTCTGAATTGTTATGTTAACCTGCTTCTGATGTCAAACAACTGTGCTGATATCCTGTACTCTATTGCAGATTGTGGTTGGTGGGTGCCTTCCGTGGCCTAGTGCCTCGGTCCACCTTGGACATTGGCCTGTTTACGGGCACATTTTTTGGATCGTGCTTTGGTATTAGGAATGCTCTGGGTGGATGGATGCTGACATTTAACTAGCCAACATCAATTGTTCTTTGAAACAGGTATGTCTGATGTAGCCAAGCTTTGTCTATGCGCATCAGGCGCCCTGTAGAAATTTCCAGTGATATGATCCTATCTTGTTATTACTATGTATCCTGTTCTAATACCATCGTTTTTGAGGTGGGTAATCTTATTCAGTTGGGCCTGACTAATTGTTTTTATCCCATATATGCTATCCAATCCTTCTATTGTAAAGGAGGGATATATACTCCTTAACACTTTAACCACTTGCCGACCGCCGATCGGCGATTGACGGCGACAAAGTGGCACGTTCCTGCAAATCGCCGTCATACGACGGCGGCTGCGGGAACGTGTATAGTGAGCGCGCGCGCGCCGCCGGAGGCGCGCCCGCGCGCTCACTGTGTCCAGGGGGGGCCAGGGAGCGCGATGCCCCCCCCGGAGCGAATGAGCGGAGGTCCGTGTATGTAAACACGGACCTCCGCTCTGTGTGAGGGGGAAGGGCTGTGATCACAGCCTTCCTTTACGTGAAGGCTGTGATAACTTCCCTTCCCCTGTTAGGGCATCCCCCATACAGTTAGAACACGCCCAGGGAACATAGTTAACCCTTAGCGCGCCCCCTGCAGGTTAACCCCTTCACTGCCAATGGCATTTACACAGTAATCAGTGCATTTTTATAGCACTGATCGCTGTATAAATGCCAATGGTCCCAAAAAAGTGTCAAAATGTTCCGCCATGTCCGCTGAAATATCGCAGTACCGCAAAAAATCGCAGATCGCCGCCATTTTTAGTAAAAAATAAAAAAAAATTAAAAACCCCAAAAATGAATTCTCATCATCCGTAAACGCGACCACTTTTGCGCAAACCAATCAATAAACGCCGATTGCGATTTTTTTTATCGCAAATATGAGGAAGAATATAAATCGGCCAAAAATGGTGAAAAAAAATGTTTTTTTATATTTTTTTTTTGGATTTGTATTTTAGGAAAAAGTAAGAAATTTGGGTTTTTTTGCAAAATTGTCGCTCTTCTTTTGTTTATAGCGGCGATCAGAAATGACGCAGCGGTGATCAAATACCACCAAAAGAAAGCTCTGTTTGTGGGAAAAAAAGGACGCAAATTTTGTTTGGGTACAACGTCGCACGACCGCGCAATTGTCAGTTAAAGCGACGCAGCGCCGAATCGCAAAAAGGGCTCCGGTCCTAAAGCTGGAAATCCTTCCGGGGCTGAAGTGGTTAAGATATAAGTTCATGGATTAGATACTAAAGTATATTTATACTTACCCTTATATACTCTTGGCCCCCACACAGGTCCATGTATTAGCTGGAATCATCTGGTTCTGGTGTTGTGGCCCCGGGCCTAAGATATAGGTGAGTGTATTGTCTCTATCCCTGGGGTTCCCTTCCTGGGGGACTGGTTTGTCCTGGGGTGGGTGGGATGGGACCCCTAAACCACCATGTACTTTTAATAGAAAAAAATTTCTCCCAGTCAGGCATCACTGCCTGAGTTTAAGTATGTTGCATCTCAATATATAGAAATAGAATGTTTGTTGATATGTACTTATGCATAAAACATTTCTTTGTAGAAACATTATTAAGCTGAAGTTTTCCTTTCTGAAGAAGTGGACCTCCGAGAAACATGTAAAAGTATATGTTGGATCAGTGTCCCAGTCAGGATCCCCATTTGTGGGGTCAGGAACTAGACCCTCTAGCATTAAACTTCAGCCCTGATGTGAATGTATCTGTATACTGTTGTGTTATGTTTATGTGCTCTGACCTTTATGGCAGAGAGAGAGTTTTTAACAATGTACTTCAATAAAATTCTATATTTTTTTATAAATATTGTTCCACAATCATTATGTACCGTACAAAGACCTTCTTTGCCTCCACCAACAGTCTTTTTTGGCATGCACCTTATTAATCAGGAAGTTGGTACTTTCTAATAATGAATATCTGTGGCTTTTCTAATAACAACAATGCCAGAAGTCTGTCAAGCAAAATAGGTGAGTTGGAAGCCCTGGTGCACGAGAACTATGATTTAATTGGTATTGCTGAATCTTAGCTTCATTCTTCACATGACTGGGCTATTAATATGTCAGCTATGTTCTCTTTTGGAATGACAGGGTAAAACAGAGGGGTGGTGGTGTCTGCCTCTATGTGAGAAGTGATTTCAAATCGAGTGTGAAAGAGGACCTAGTTGATGGAGAGTGTGATGAGTCTGAAGCATTATGGGTAGGTCTGTATGTGGGTGTGCATACTACAAAGGTTATCATTGGAGTTTGTTAGACCTCCCAGTGTTAAAGAGGAGGTGGAGACTCAGCTCCTTGCACAAATGGAAAGGGCTGCAAGGGCTGGGACCGTGATAATAATGAGGGATTTTAACTACCCAGAAATTAACTGGAGTAATGGCACTGCTGGGACAGTTAAAGGGCAAAAATGTATAAACCTATTACAGGACAATTTTATGGTCCAGTTTATTGAGGCCCCAACTAGGAATGACGCTTTGCTGGACCTGGTAATCTCAAACCATGCAGAGCTTATTACCAATATATATTCATATAAAAGAACATCTGGGTAACAGTGACCATAAAATAATTTCATTTAATGTAAGATGCAAGCAACAAACAATTACAGGAAAGATAAAAACCTTTAACTTTAAGAGAGCAAATTTTCCAAGGATGAGGGCTGCTCTCCAAGACTTGGACTGGGAGGGAATATTGTCATCGATGAACACACAACAGAAATGGGAATTTTTCAAAAAGACTATGCAAACTCACTGCAAAGTATATTCCCATGGGCAATAAGTTTAAAAGGTTAAAAACAAAACCTATGTGGCTCATGGCCAAAGTTAAAAAAGTTAATAAATGATAAGAAAAGAGCTTTTAAAAAAATATAAAAATGAAGGAACACTAACATATTTTAAATGTTACAAAGAATATAATAGAATATGTAAAAAGGAAATCAAGGATGCAAAAATTCAAAAAGAACAACAGATTGCATAATAGGATAAATCCCCCAAAAAATGTCAAATATATTAATAGTAAGGTCGGGTCTGAGCATGTAGGCCCTTTACAAAATAATCTAGAGTAGGTGACTGGGGACAAAGAGAAGGCAAACATATTAAATACTTTTTTATTTATTATTTTTTCAGAATCACGGATTATTAAAGTTGTAATTATCAGTGGACTATTTTAGACACCAGTCAATTTTCCATCACAATTAGTTTTTTTATATGGGCATATAGATTTTTTTTCACTTTTTTTTTGTAAGAAATTAAAGCGTTTTTTTTTTTTTTTTTGCACAGTGGTTGCACGAGGTCACTTTATTATTGATTAAGAATAGAATTTGAGATCACATATGATACAAATATATATTTTCATATAAGTAATTAAAGAATTAGTCATTTTTTTTCCACCAGAATTTTAAGCATATAATTTTTCACTTTTTTTTGGATGAAATAGGAGTGTTTTGTGCACAAGATTCGCACAAGGTCACTTTATTATTGGATTTATTGACTATTTTAGAAACCAAGATCACATCTATACATCCATTTATTTTATAAGTAACCAAAGAACAGCACTCCACTAGCACATTAAGGCCTCATACACACGGGTGTCTGAGAAAAAATAAGCAAAGCGTCGAGTCCGACGTTTTGGGAAAATCTGCGCTTTTTTTCGGCGTTTTGCATCGGCGTTAGTGAGCGTCGGCGTCAATAGGGGTTTTTTTAAAAAAAAATCAGTCCTCTGCTATTTTTCAACCTAAAAATGTTGGCGTCAAAAAACGCCGGTTAACGCCGGTACAGCGTTAGTGAGCGTTTTGCCGATTAGCGTCAAAAAATGCTACAGCCTCAGAACACGCTGGTCCCGCGTTGTAGAAACAACTCACTAACGCCGACGCCCTCTACTGCTCAAAAACATCAGCATTTTTAGAGGGCCATTGAATAACATGGAGAGCAAAAAATGGCCAAAAAAGTGGCATCAAAATATGCCCGTGTGTATGAGGCCTAAGAGCAGCGCCACACCCACTCCTTTCTTTCTTTCTAAATAAAGATGGCCTAGGATAAAAGAAGATTGCCAAGACCCTGAAACTGACCTGCAGCACGGTGGCCAAGACCATATAACGGTTTAACAGGACAGGTTCCACTCAGAACAGGCCTTGCCATGGTCGACCAAAGAAGTTGAGTGCATATCCAGAGGTTGTCTTTGGGAAATAGATGTATGAGTGCTGCCAGCATTGCTGCAGAGGTTTAAGGGGTGGGGGGTTAGCCTGTCAGTGCTCAGACCATACGCTGCACATTGCATCAAATTGGTCTGCATGGCTGTCGTCCCAGAAGGAAGCATCTTCTAAAGATGATGCACAAGAAAGCCCTCAAACAGTTTGCTGAAGACAAGCAGACTAAGGACATGGATTACTGGAACCATGTGCTGTGGCCTGATAAGACCAAGATAAACTTATTTGGTTCAAAAGGTGTCAAGCGTGTGTGGCACCAACCAGGTGAGGAGTACAAAGACAAGTGTGTCTTGCCTACAGTCAAGCATGGTGGTGGGAGTGTCATGGTCTGGGGCTGCATAAGTGCTGCCGACACAGGGGAGCTACAGTTCATCGAGGGAACCATGAATGCCAACTTGTACTGTGACATACTGAAGCAGAGCATGACCCCCTCCCTTTGAAGACTGGGCCGCAGGGCAGTATTCCAACATGATAACGACCCCGAACACATCTCTAAGATGACCACTGCCTTGCTAAAGAAGCTGAGGGTAAAGGTGATGGACTGGCCAAGCATGTCTTCAGACCTAAACCCTATTGAGCATCTGTGGGGCATCCTCAAATGGAAGGTGGAGGAGCACAAGTCTCTAACATCCACCAGCTCTGTGATGTTGTTATGGAGGAGTGGAAGAGGACTCCAGTGGCAACCTGTGAAGCTCTGGTGAACTCCGTGCCCAAGAGGGTTAAGGCAGTGCTGGAAAATATTGGTGGCCACACAAACTATTGACACTTTGGGCCCAATTTGGACAAGTTCACTTAGGGGTGTATTCAATTTTGTTGCCAGCGGTTTAGACATTAACGGCTATATATATAACTAATCACAGCAATGGGAACCAAAAAATGGTCAAATGAGTGACTACCAGCCTGTGTCAATAGATCTAAATAGATACTTTATTGAAATTGTATTAAGTTAATACGTTTATAAAATTGTGGCCACCGTGGTAGATGGCTGCCCGTAAATTGTAAAAATGGTCACCATGACCCCACTTATCCACTCATAATGGCTACTTGACATATATAGGGACAAGACAAAAGTGAAAAATCACATAACAAACAATAAAAACATATACAACAGTCGTCCGGACACCGGTACTGTTTGCACAGGGAGGACAGCCCTAGCAAATCAGTTTGGTCTGTATCAATAATATGATATTAAAGGCTGTCTCCCTGGGCATGTTTCACCGGTGGCTCGAGTCTTATGAGGATGATGGAGAGGGATGGATCTGGGAGCCTGGGATGTGGATATGGGGGGAGGGGGCGCCCAGGATGTAGCAGATTGTTCCTGAGAAGGAAAGTATAGATCCTTAGGTGAATACCTTAGTTTACAATGGCAAGTTCTTGCTGAATATTACAGCTGATTGCCTCCTCTAGATACAATGTCTCCTTTCATCTGTATAGCAGACACTGCCTTACCCCCCTAGTATTGCAGTTAATAGCCGGTAGTGTTACTTGCAATCACTTGTGGAGGTATTGATGGCTAAAATCTAGCCAGTCCTGATTGGGTTACACTTCTCTAAAGATACAACCATGTACATCAATCATGTCCAAGTGATAACAGTCATAAATTAAACTTGGTATGGCACTTCCAACACTCTTCCTGGGTACTTTACCATCCGGTGTGTTCTCCAGGTTACTGTTAACAGCTCGTGCTCCCTTCAGTGACGGCACCACTAAATGGATCCACTGATTCCTGTGGTCACCACATCTTGGCTCCTCTCTCATTCATCCGCTGCTTCCGGGACAAACAAAGCCGGCGCCACATGATGCTGTGACGTCAACGCGTTTCGCACATTTAGGCGTGTTTAGACGCGTTTAACAGCGTTTACAAGCTGTTTGGCATTTCAAATGCCTCTGAACTGGCGTCTGAACCCATTTTTTTGTGTTCCAAAAAAGCCTCTAAACTCAACTGCCTGGAAATTACCTTAAATGACCCTGTGTACATGAACTGATAAGATAACATTAAAGGAATTCAGCGGCAGCTGGAAAAAACACCCAAATGCCCCTAAACGTCCATTTATCAGCCTCAGTGTGCATCAGGCCTTAACATTGGTTGCAAGTATAACCTGGTTGAAAATGTTTTCCAAGTAATATTCTTTTTTTTAAAAGCTGACCTTTATTCTCCTTATATTTTGCCATTACGGAATTGTCCTTCCCCCCTCGTCAACATGCTGACATTTTTAAAGTGTTTCTAAAGCATTAACGTTTTTTACCTTAATATATCTTTATCAGGTCAACAGGTGGTTCACATACCACATTTTTCTGCCCTGGAACCAAATTGTTTTGGAGTGGCCATTTCTGCAACTCTCTTGCACAGCTGTCCCATTTGTGTAGGTAACATCAGTACTTGGTTTACCCAAGCTGCAATGCAAGCAGTAGAGCCACTACTTTTAGGGCTCATTCATATTTGTGTTGATTATGAAGAATGAAGCAATGCTCATTAACACTCCTATAGCATTTATGATGTGTTTTAATATGTTTTTGCTGTGTTTTTGAAGTGTTGATAACGTTTCAAAAATGCTTGATAAATGCCCATGAAAGTATAGTTTTTCTAGGGAGAAGTGCTTAAAGGGGATGGTTGTGTGCTTTGAGGCGTATTTAGGTTATGGTGTGATAGCAGACATTTTGTGAATTTTCTGCAAGATGGCTTTGTATACTGGGGACAGCAACTCCAAAAGGTGGGTGCCGTCTCTGATGTATGACTCCAACCAGTGGACTATAGGCTGTAGGAACTGGCCGATGTACATACTGAAACCAGTGGTGATACTGTCCATCACAGCTACTATAGGCTTGCTGGGGGGGGGGGTTGGTGATGTTCTTATGCACCTTAGGCAGGTGATAGAAGTAGGGGATCTGGTAGAAGTTTTCCACAGAAAGGAGGCTTCTGCTTTGTTGATAATACCATCTTGGAGAGCAGATGTAATCAAGGCATTAGCCTCTAGAGAAAAGTCAGTGGTGGGGTCAGAATGGAGCTTCTTGTATGTTACAGTCAGCCAAAAGTCTGTTCGCCTCAGCGATATATTCTGTTCTGTCTTGAAGAACAATGCCCCCTCCCTTATCAGCAGACTTAATGATAATGTCTTTAGCTTGCATCAGGAGATTGAGGGCTTTGAGTTCAGATGAATGAAGATTCTTTATCTTGGGATCGATGGAAGAGGAGGATTGACACAGGCAAAGGAAGTCCGCATATACCACTCTGTAGAAACTTTCTACGTATGGGCCTTTGGCATGAGTAAGATAAAAAAGGAACTGGGGCTTCAGGGATAAGTGAATGATGGGATGGGGGAGGTGGCTCAGATAATGTTGTCTGCCACGCCTCGATGGAGTTTATGTTGAATTCAAATTCAGACTCGAAAAGAGAAGAGGGGAGTTCCACTGGGAGAAACACAGAAGTGGGGCCTGAAGGTTTAGCAGCTGGTAGGGCTTTTTCTTTCTCTTTTTTGATGTGGAAAAATCTTTTAAGGGTGAGATTACGTATATATCTATTCAAATCTTTGAATAATAAAAATGGGTTGGGCTTATTAACAGGAGCAAAGTTGAGACGTTGACTTAGAAGAAGAGTCTCAGCAGTCGTGAGGATGTGGGAAGTTGGGCTTTTTTCTTTTTTTCTTCCTCCCCTGCATCCTCTTATTTTAGTTTTCTTTTTCTGGAGGTGGCCAGGGGAGGAGTGTGGACTAAAAATGTAACCTGGTTATCCAACGGGGATCCACCACTGTTAATAGCCAGTGCAGTCTGACCCTGGCCGGATGTCGTACCAAGCGGAGATACAGGTTGTGTAGTATGGTTAGGGCCAATGACTGGACCAGGAGACATGGAGTCATAGTTACTGGTGCCAAGTGAGGTACCAAATCCAAGGGTACTGGGTGGAGTGGTATGGGTAGAGACTACCGACGGAGCCATGATAGGGGGCTCATTGGTATCTGAAGGCACAGTAGAGGGCATGGGCTCCTTTGTTCTATTATAGAAAGTATTGAGAGAGTCAATTAGTCCTTTATTTTTATGTGATGGTCCAGTTGAAATACTGGGTCGACCCTTACCAGGCCTGTTGAGCAGCATGGGAACCAGAGCGGGAATGTCTAAGTCCAGGAAGAAATGGAGGAATTTTCTGAGTGGATGAGGATGAATTGGAGGGGAGATGATGAAAGTTAGGCACAAGCGGGGGAACATTGGAGGAGGGCGGGGATGCATGGGGCCACCGGTGTGGGACAGGGGGGGGTTTCCAAAAGGAGGGAGGACCCACTCATGAAGATGTGTACTGTTGTGGTTGTATTTGTATCTTCATCCCATTTTGTCTTCCTTTTTAAGGTTTCCAGCCATATGGTGGGTAGGGTGGTGTATAAATCCTCTAGCAGCATGTGTTTATGGGTTCCAATATCCTTGATTAAATCCATATTGTATACATACATAGAATTTTAGAAATATTTTGTAAAAAACTAGAAGAATAGTGAATGGACCAGGGGGGATAACCAGAGGACATGCAGAACAGTAAGGTGCAAGGACAAATAAAAGACACAATTTAAAATATCTATAAAAACAGTTTTAGCAGAGAAAGGATAATGAATACTTTGATACTGTTGACCACCCCCTCCTCCTCAAAAAACTTTACTCCCTCGGTCTTCGTGACTGTGCTCTTCAGTGGCTCTTGTCCTACCTATCCCATCGCACTTTCAGCGTAACCTACAATTCTACCTCCTCCTCTCCTCTTCCCTTCTCTGTTGGGGTCCCCCAAGGTTCTGTTCTTGGACCCCTCTTATTTTCAATATACACCTCTTCCCTGGGTCGGCTGATAGCCTCCCACGGCTTTCAATATAATTTCTACGGTCACGATACCCAAATCTACCTCTCCACCCCCCAACTCACCCCATCAGTCTCCTCACGTATCACTAGCTTATTAACAGACATATCTGCCTGGATGTCACACCACTTTCTTAAACTCAACTTGTCCAAAACTGAACTCATAATATTTCCTCCCCCACGTTCCATTTCCCCCGACTTCTCTGTCAAGAGCAATGGCACAACCATCCACCCATCCCCACATGTCAGGGTGCTTGGTGTTATCCTGGACTCTGAACTCTCCTTTTGGCCCCACATCCAATCACTTTCTAAGGCTTGTCGCTTCAATCCCCGCAAAATCTCTAAAATACGTCCCTTCCTAACCAATGAAACCACAAAGCTCCTGATTCACTCCCTGGTCATCTCTCGTCTTGACTACTGCAACTCCCTCCTCACTGGTCTACCTTTAAATAGACTAGCCCCTCTCCAGTCCATCATGAATGCCGCTGCCAGACTCATCCACCTTACAAACCGTTCAACGTCTGCCACCCCCCTCTGCCAATCCCTCCATTGGCTGCCACTTGCCCAATGAATTAAATTCAAAATACTAACAATCAGCTACAAAGCCATCCACAACTCTGCTCCCAGCTACATCACCAGCCTAGTCTCAAAATACCAACCTAACCGTCCTCTTCGCTCCTCCCAGGACCTCCTGCTCTCCAGCTCCCTCATCACCTCCTCTCATACTCGCCTCCAAGACTTCTCCCGAGCCTCTCCCATCCTCTGAAACTCCCTAACCCAATC
>BLSH010532494.1:524762-538106 GCA_018402905.1 Glandirana rugosa
TGTCCCACATGTCCCACCCGGTAAATATACCTATGTGGAATTATTTTACCCTTACCAATCACTATAATTGAAGGACAAACACCGTGTAATCATATACACTCCCCCTTTGAAAAGTTCTACCCACCACTGGTACCACCGGTAAAACTTCAGCCGATAAAACTTAGGTTGTAAACAAAAAAGTTATCCTTCTCCCAGTACACTGTGTAGTTTGAATAACCCTTAAAGTGTTCTTTTTGTTACCACATGAACCAAAATTTGCATTGAAATAAGAAAGTACTCAATAAATGTTCAAAGAGAAACAAATGTCGGTAACTGTACAGCGACTCCAATTGTGCACGCCTCGCCTATCTTTAACAATCAACACAATTTCTATCCGCTCCGCACGTGTTAACCTCAGCGACATGTCAATGGCTGTAAACAAAGAGAAACTTGTAAATAACTCATGAAAGAATAAAGTTACGTTTAAAACCAAGTACACCATTGTTTTTCTTGTGAAATTCCCAATAAGTTTGATGTGTCACATGACCCTCTTCCTATTGAAAAAACAAATGTTGGATTCAAAATAGCCGACTTCAAAATGGCCACCATGGTCACCACCCATCTTGAAAAGTTTCCCCCTCACATATACTAATGTGCCACAAACAGGAAGTTAATATCACTAACCATTCCCATTTTATTAAGGTGTATCCATATAAATGGCCCACCCTGTACACCCTGTAAGGATGCCCCACAGATGCACAATTGGGTTTAGGTCTGGAGAAATGCTTGGCCAGTTCATCACCTTCACCCTCAGCTTCTTTAGCAAGTCAGTGGTCGTCTTGGAGGTGTGTTTGGAATCGTTACCATGTTGGAATACTGCCCTGTGGCCCAGTCTCCAAAGGGAGGGAATCATGCTCTGTTTCAGTATGTCACAGTACATGTTGGCATTCATGGTTCCCTCAATGAACTGTAGCTCCCCAATGCCGGCAGCACTCATGCAGCCTCAGACCATGACACTCCCACCACCATGCTTGACTGTAGGCAAGACACACTTGTCTTAGTACTCCTCACCTGGTTGCCGCCACACAGGCTTGACACCATCTGAACCAAATAACTTTATCTTGGTCTCATCAGACCACAGGACATGGTTCCAGTAATTCATGTCCTTAGCCTGCTTGTCTTCAGCAAACTTTTTGCAGGCTTTCTTGTGTATCATCGTTAGAAGAGACTTCTCTGGGACGACAGCCATGCAGACCCATTTGATGCAGTGTGTGGTGTATGGTCTGAGCACTGACGGGCTGATCCCCACCCCTTCAACCTCTGCAGCAATGCTGGCAGCACTCATACATGTATTTCCCATAGACAACCTCTAGATATGTCACCGAGCATGTGCACTCAACTCCTTTGCATGACCATGGCGTGGCCTGTTCTGTGTGGAACATGTCCAGTTAAACCGCTGTATGATCTTGTAGATAGCATAAAAATCTGGCGCTTTCCTTGCAAAATTGTAGACTCTTCTGAGATAATTGAGTTAATTGGTTTATTGCCTCTGATAATCCCTACTGCTCTGTATTAACTCCTGGGGGAGTGAAATGGTAACATTTATTTTCATAAGTAACAGTTAAAAACAATGGAAATGATAAGATCATCAATTACAAAAAAGCCTGATGTAAAAAAAGTCCAAATATGGGTGAAAATGGTGAAAGTTAAATTGGGGTTAAAACAGTAACATATTAAAATAATAAGCTGTGCTCCTATGGAGCTATCAGTGTCAACATCAGCACTAGCCCCATCACATCAGGCACCCTGTCACAAAGTGAAAACAAAGCCGCCACTCACTCATCCTGCGGGTGGGTACCTGTCAGGGAGAGATTGGAGAGATCACCATGTGCTGTCCAAGGGGGAAGGGAGGGTGGATTCCACCTGCCTTGCGATGCAGAGCCAATGGTTGCAGACCCGATGGTTGTGTCTCACTCTGCGGGAGGTGAGCTTCTCTCTGCTACTCACCACCACGGCTGGTCCTGCTGTGATGACGTGGGCTGTCGGCTCGTGGAGGGGTGTGCACTGCGATTTGCTTGGACGTGCACTGACTGCTGGGGTGGCTGAATGCAATAGCCTGTCACAGTGACGACATGTTTCGTGCTTCAGCACTTTTGTCAAGTCCTCTTTTGGACGTTCTTTACCGCCACTTTTTTTATCGTGTTTTTTTTTTCAGCTCTCCATGTTATTCAAAGACCCCATACAAACACTGACGTTTTTGAGCTGTAGATGGCATCAGCGTTCTTAAGCTGTAAATCGAATGCAGGACACGTTCGTTCTGAGGCTGTAGCGTTATGGCCTTTTTGACGCTGAGCCGGCAAAACGCTCATTAACGCTCACTAACGCACATTAACGCCGTATTGAGGTTAACCGGTGTTTTTAGCGCCAGCGTTTTCAGGTTCAGAAATAGCAGAGTAATGTTTTTTTTAACAAAATGCGACGTAGTGCTGACGCTCATTAACGTGCATTAACTTTGATGCAAAACACAGACGAAATCACGCTTTTGATGCCGATTTTTGCCTGACGTCGGCCCCGATGTTTTGCTACACACGCCCGTGTGTATGAGGCCTTATGATGTAAGTAGGAATTTCCAGCTGTTTGGTGTAATTTTTAGCCCAGATTGCTTCAACTTCAAATCCAGGTTCTAAGTCCAGAAAGGCCAGGTGTTCAGGGTCACTTACATATGTAAAAGACATACCGTAGGGGTTGCCGTTACAGTTCTCCACTAATTGCCCAATCTCCTCAGAGGGCTCATCCCAAATGATCAATGTAACGACCGAAGAAAACAATGTTGGGTGAGAAAGGGCTATCAGACCAGATGTGGTGGGTCTCCTAATAGCCAATGGCCAAGTTGGCATAGGAAGGGGTAAAATTTGCCCCCATGGCTGTGCCTTGTTGCTGTAAATAGAAGTTTTCATTGAATTGGAAATAATTATGGGTGAGACAGACCTGGGTGGCCTGTAGTATGAAGGAGGCTTGTCGGGAATTAATGTGAGGCTCTTTGGCTAGAAAGAACTCTAAGGCTCTAATGCTAAATTCACGCGGGAGGGACATGTAGAGAGAATTAACATCCAATGACAGCCAGCCTTAACCTGATGACCATCTGTATGGGGACAGCAACTCCAAAAGGTGGGTGCCGTCTCTGATGTATGACTCTAACCGGTTGAACTATAGGCTGTAGGAACTGGTCGATGTACATACTGAAACCAGTGGTGACACTGTCCATAGCAGCTACTATAGGTCTGCCAGGGGGGTTGATGATGTTTTTATGCACCTTAGGCAGGTGATAGAAGTAGGGGATCTGGTAGAAGTTTTCCACAGAAAGGAGGCTTCTGCTTTGTTGATAATGCCATCTTGGAGAGCAGATGTAATCAAGGCATTAGCCTCTAGAGAAAAGATAGTGGTGGCGTCAGAATGGAGCTTCTTGTATGTTACAGAGTCAGCCAAAAGTCTGTTTGCCTCAGCGATGTATTCTGTTCTGTCTTGAAGCACAATGTCCCCTCCCTTATCAGCAGACTTAATGATAATGTCTTTAGCTTGCATCAGGAGATCGAGGGCTTTGAGTTCAGATGAATGAAGATTCTTTCTCTTGGGATCGATGGAAGAGGAGTATTGACACAGGCGAAGGAAGTCTGCATATACCACTCTATAGAAACTTTCTACGTATGGGCCTTTGGCACGAGTAGGATAAAAAAGGGACTGGTGCTTCAGTGATGAGTGAATGATGGGGGGAGGTGGCTGGGTGTTGGGTAAATAGAGCTAGAAGTTCATCATCAGATGATGTTGTCTACCACGCCTCGATGGAGTTTATGTCGAATTCAAATTCAGACTCAAAAAGGGAAGAGGGGAGTTCCACTGGGGGAAACACAGAAGTGGGGCCTCAAGGTTTAGCAGCTAGTAGGGCTTTTTCTATCTCTTTTTTGATGTGGAAAAATCTTTTGAGAGTGAGATTATGTATATTTATCTATTCAAATCTTTAAATAATAAAAATGGGTTGGGCTTATTAACAGGAGCAAAGTTGAGACTTCTCTGCAGTCCTGAGGATGTGGGAAGACAAATCTTCACAGTGGAAGGGACAAGTGGAAGTTGGGTTTTTTTCTTTTGTCTTCCTCCCCTGCATCTTCTTCTTTTAGTTTTCTTTTTCTGGAGGTAGCCAGGGGAGGAGTGTGGACTAAAAAAGTAACCAGATTATCCACCGGGGATCCACCACTGGTAATAGCCAGTGAAGTCTGACCCTGGCTGGAAGTCACACCAGGCGGAGATACAGGTTGTGTAGTATGGTTAGGGCCAATGATTGGGCCAGGAGACATGGAGTCATAGTTACTGGTGCCAAGTGAGGTACCAAAACCAAGGGTACTGGATGGAGTGGTATGGGTAGAGACTACCGACGGAGCCATGATAGGGGGCCCATTGGTATCTGAAGGCACAGTAGGGGGCATCTCACTTCTGCATTACCTGACCACCCTCGAGTTACATACCGTAGGGCCCCCAATCTTAAACAAAAGATTGCACCCAGTAAGCTAAAGGCCTTGTCCACTCCCCCCGCTCTACCAACCATGATCCCTTTGGTAGGAATGTATAGGTGTGGCAAAGCTTTATGCAAAACTTGCAAATTTGTACTACATGGGCAAAAAGCCTTTTTTCACAAAGGAAAAACCCATAAACTATGTGAGTTTTTCAACTGCTCCTCAGACTTTGTTGTTTACGCCCTGACCTGCCCATGCGGTCTATTATATGTAGAGCGCACTATACGTACCCTCAGAGCTAGGTTTGGAGAGCACAGGAGATAAATAGAGAGTGACGATGACCCACAGATTGTCCCACGCCATTTTTTGGAGGTCCACAACAAATCTACATCAGGCCTCCAGGTTTGGGTCATAGAACAGATCCCTGCCTCCTTACCCTCTGCAGAGCGTTTTAAACGACTGTGTGCCAGAGAGACATACTGAGAGGACTTAACGTGGGTTTGGAACTCTCTACCATTTTATAACCTGTTTGCCCTTCATTCATCACCATCACCCCACACCCCATTTCGGTTTTTTCAGGGGTATTGGGTGGTCCCAATATATATGTGTGTGTGTGTGTATGTATATATATATGTATTTTCCTCTTTCGCATATATACATGTTTATGGCTTTTAGCTTACTTATTTCTTATGTTTATTCCTATATATTAGGTCTTATATTATCCATTTCATATTACTTTATTATCCTGTACAATTGTCCCAATCTAATTTTTTTTTTTTCTTATGATTTATCATTACTGTATACTGCTTTATATCATATGCCGCACCTGTTGGGTGGAAGCTATACCAATCCGCACACCCACATGCACATAGATCCGTCTATTGTACATACTCTCCCCCCTACAACCCCCCCCATTTTACCCCCCTTCAAACCCCCCCATGCCCTTGGATGGCTATGGACCTTCACACATATATATTTATATATACCCCCCCTTTCAAACAACCCCCCTCCCCCCGTGTCACAATTTCCGCATATATATTCCCCAGCTCCAGTCCCCCCCCCTTTTTTTCCTCTTCCCCCAGCCCCCCCAATACCCTTCATCCCTTTCCTTCACTGAGTTTCCACATTATGCTTTTATTTATATTTTATTTATTTATTATTTATTAATTATTTATTCTTTTTTATTATTATTTATTTTTCATACCATGTCCCATAGCCTATCACCCTCCCATAAACATTGACCTGTCCATGCACACTTATGCTCCCACTTCACTTATCCCCCTGTTGTGTTTTTTTGTTTTTTTTTTACATTCCCAGCCCAGTTACATTCTCTGCATACAGCCCTGTGTGGTTTGGTAATCAGCCCTGCCCTCCACTGGATGCTTTTAAAACCCCCTCAGTCTGCAGCTTGTCATCGCAGTACGACAGCTCAGGAAAAAATGCATCTGATACGGTGACCTCATCCTCTCAGGACTTCCGGTTTTGCGTTCCACTCCTCGCCCTGCTTTCCAGCTTGCTGATTACTGCATCTCCTGATATGGATGTTTCCACCGGACTTTTTATCATGTGAGTCACTTGTACATTGGTTTTAATAAACTTTTTGGTCTGCATTTAGAGCGCCTTTTTTCTTTTTTGTTTTGGGACCATAAACCTTGACTTATTATTTGAGTTTTTTCCCTCTTTTTCTGGACTTTTGGCTCTTTACTTCATTTTTTATATCTAGGTCACATATTCATTTTGATATTTTACATGCACTGAAATATTGATCACGTTCTTGTAATATGTATTTAAGTTTAGTAATAATTTTGTTCATTTGAGCGCTGCAAAGTTTTGGATTTGTAGTTACATTAAAATTTACTAAATATAATTTGTAGACAACATTTCTGTGATCATAACACCCCCATATGCTCATGTATAAATATATCTTTAAAGAATGTGGTCTACTAACATTTGCTTTAAAATGCCAATTCCTCTTGAAGAGCACAGACTATAATTTGAAATTTGCAGGAATTATATTGGTATGGCTTACACAATGTCTGGCATCCTTAATAGGGCTTTACTGGGAGAAATGTATTTCCCATTGACCTGCCAAAGACGATCCAGCAACCACTGAAAGTTGTGCCTTACTGCTCATTGGTAAGAACTCTTGAGGATAAAAAGACAGTTTGCCTACTTTTCAGTGCTGCAGTTTATATGTACAATATTAGCAAATTTTAAGATGTATCCATGCTTAATGTGCTGCTAAAGATAAACCTCTGTGTTAGAGACCATGCTCTGCTCAGTATTTTAAAACAGGTGGATTTTCAATGGTGTCCCTAAGGGAAAATATATGCAGACAATATATTCAATGCAGAATTTCTTACTTTGACCTAGTTTGCAGATCGGCACCATTTCCTTAATATTCATTTCTTTTCCTTTAATAAGCTCTGGGAGCTGCTAGGTTATATTGCTGTTCAGTTTAAAAGTAGAACTTATCTACTCATTGGGTTTCAACTCACACTGGATGGTCCTAGATTTAGTATTCTTTTGTCACTATGGATGATAGAGCATTGACGTATGTTTTTTCATATCAAGACAATCTGGTCATTACATTTCTATATTTGCCAGACTGTTTTGGCATTTCACCTGAGCTCTACATAGACTGTGAAGACAATTACTGGTTATCTCTCTTTTACAAGAGAGAATTCAAACGTGGACGCTAATGAGGGTAATCTACAAATCTGCATTCCAACAAATTTACTTTTTTTTATTTTTTCCTACATAGTTATCGAACAAAGGTGATACAATCATTTATAACAGGTATTTTTTTTACCTATGGCCAGCATTAAGCTTTTGATGTTCTATACAGTTTGCCAGAATGTTTGGATTGTGCTCGTAGCTCCCTGATGCTATTCCACATATGCATACATCAGAGATTTTGGAAAAGTGATTGGGAAAGTAAAAGACAGTACTGGTATGTTTCTTCATTTTAAAAAAAATGAAACTTAGAATACCATAGTAATTAAATCTCTTGCTATTTCCCATTAGGGATGTGAATGCAATCAAACAAAAAAGGAAAATTTGCTACAAATAATTTAGATAATTTTGAATTTGGACATCTCAAACACTTGGGATGTTGAAGCATAATAGTTGGAAAAGGTAATAATAAAATCTGTTGCTTTATTCTATAAAAACAGAGGTTGTGACTGAACATCTCTTAGACAGTCAAATATTTTCTGAAACCTTTTTTTTTTTTGCTGGCAATACTACTGCCATCACTGCTCCATGGTAGAGATTAAGCCTTTCAAGTCAAGAAGCAGATTACATCTCCAATCCCCCAACTGTATATTACTACCCCTGATGTCATTTATTTTATTCAGAGCTTCCACTGACAAGAAGTGTTATCCAACCTTCCCCTGCTGTAAAGCCCTGGTCACATTTGCAATAAAAAGCATAAAAACACAACAAAAATTATAAATAGTGGCCAAATTATTTTCAATCTTTTTCCAACTGTTTAAAAGTAGTATAATACAATCCAGGGATGAAGCTAGGGGAACAGGGGCCCAGGCACCACATGGAAAGGGGCACCACTGCTGACAGAAGTAGTGACAGCGGCATCACTACTCCTGTCAGCCCAGCAGTGGAAGTCAGGAAGAAAAAGCAGGGAGGAGGTGCAGATTTTGCATAGTTGCCAACAGTCCTGCTTGTTTTCTGTTTGCGCCTGGATGTTTTCAGTTTGGACTCCATCCTGGGAACATAGTAAGCCTCCCTTACCTAAATGTACAAGCTGTTACAGCAGCCTGCTACTTTCCCCTTCCTTCCTCTACACCTCTGTGCTTGCAGTGAGGGCTCTGTATGAGGGATGCAGGTGCTGGGGAGAGGGGTGCAACATCTGTCTCTGCCAAAGAGGGAAAGAGAGAGAGGCACGAGCCTGCATGGAGGGAAGAGCTGAGGCGACTGCTGTCTGGAGCACAATGTAGTGCTGAAGAATCCAGTGTGGTCACAGACATCTCTACAGGTTTGGTTTGATTTCTTGTCAACATCTAAGTGTTTGCAAATGGTATTGCAGTGACAAAGGTTTCCGATATCCATGATGATCCATTGTCACTAGGACATTAAGTTTTCTATTAGAGATGTAATATTGCTAAAGTGACTATATGCACTGTGAATGTGCTCTTATATAAGTCTATTGGTAATATGTACATGTGGATATTTATTTTGGGTTTCTTAACATGTTTTATAATAGCTAAAATATTAAATCCAAATATCCATGTGTTCATATTACCAATGAATAAATATAAAAGCATTTTCACAGTGCATATGTTCACTATAGCAACTTTCCACATCTTCATACACATTATGATGATATTTCCAAGAGCAACCTAATGTCCTAGTGACAATAATAATAGATATGTGCAGTAACATGCCCTGAATCCCTGGTGGTTACCCCAGGTCCCTGGTGCTGCGATCACCGACACCACAGCAGCATCTCACCCTGCCGCTTGCTACCTGTCTCGACAGGCCCCTTTCACATGGGGTGCAATCCGCTTTGCTCAGCAGGGAATCTGTCCACTGATCCCCAGCTGATTGGAGCAGAGCAGGCAGGTGACAGGTCTATGTTCTCTCAGTTTATGCATAGTCCAGACGGACACAACCCGCTCTGCTCTATGGGCAGCTGGGAGTAAACAGACTGGCTGTCCATTACACCTTCCTGCCCTCCAATCCCATCCACCTAGACACAGGGGAATAGGCCTCCTCCATTTTTTTTTTTTTTAGCGGACCAGGATTGGATTGGAGATAGGTAGTGGAACACAATGCAAACACAAGTTCGTTTACACCCACCTGTCCATAGGGGTGAACGGAGAGTCCGATCAGGTCTGACTGAAAAACTGACAGGTGAACTTGATCAGACCCTTTGTGAGAAAGGGGCCTTAGACAGTAAATTTCAGAGCCGAATAAAGCTACCCTCATAGTTGCCCAATGTACCAGATCTGTAAGGCTGGGTTCACACCTATGCGAATTGGATGCGGCTTAAACCGCATCCAATTCGCAGGACACTTGAAAACACATTGTTTTCAATGTGTCCGGTTCACATATGTGCGGTGCATTCGCACTCCGCATTGCACAAAAAATGCACACGTTTTTTGTGCAATGCGGTGCGAATTCCCAGCCTGTTGAGTTCAATGGGAGCGCATCTAACCCGCAGATGTGCTCCGCATTGAACAGCGATTTTGCAGGGATCTTTCCCCTCCTCGCTGCACCCCCCTCCCTCCCCGAGCAGCCGATGCGCTGCGAGAACGGACATGAGCTGCCGTACGGTGGCTCCGCCCCTTCTCTGCAGCAGACAGGCTGGAATTCGCACCGCAATGGTGTGAATCTAGCCTAAAAAAAAGTCCCATTTTCTAGACAGCTGCCCTGCAGTGGCTTTGTCCTGACCTACTGTATGTCCCAGAATCCAAGCAATGGGGATGACTGCAGTACTGTACATCCCTGAGCAATTTAAAGAATTCCAGGCATAGGCTATATTATACATTATCTTATTCCTGCTTAGACCAATGTAATTTTATTTATATACCATACCCGACTGATGCCCTTGAGGCTGCAGAGAAAGGAACTGAGTAACCTGTCCTCAGTCTCTTTCTGTGTCTCAAAAGTGAAGTATCACAAGTCTTTTTAGACCACTAATAGCTCACCAAAGCCCCCCCAACAGGGCTCCTAAAAAATATAAAAATATTGTAAAAAAAAATAATAACATTTTAAAAAATAAAAATAAAATAAAATGCTAAAAATAAAAAACTGACAATATCCACTGCCCTACTGTTCCCAACCTCTGCCCTTCTGACACCATCCTCTTGGGGGAAGAAGGGGGGGGGGGGTGCCAAAGTTTTTGCCCCAGGTGAAAGAATGTCTAGCTTCACTGATACAATAGATTAGGGCAAGAGACTGTCCTGCATCTAAAACAACAATATATCTAAGTTAACAATAAATATGAAAACACCATACTGGTTTTATGTGGATCATCTTTTTTAAAAAGAAACTAAAATGATAAAATATAAATAGTAATGTAACCTGAAATTATAACATACAGAGTTGCAACCATATGAAGTTTCTTATAATGCATGAAGCTCCTCTAGGACCTCAAATGTCATATTTTACTGCAGTGAATGTGTTCCAATTACAATCCATTGCCAAATTGGCAAAGATTTTTGGAGAAAAGCTGTGCCATTGTCTACTGCTTAGTTACATATTTCTGTGTCCTGTACAGAGGAAAGTTTGGCAGATATATTTCAGCAGATGATTGCTGTGCTTCATCAGAGCAGTTCCATAAAATGTTTATTAATAATGTTCCTTCAAAATAATATTTTCCTCTGTACAGATGCACCATGCATTGAACACTAATATAATAGTTAAGGATGCTGAGCAAAAAAATATTTAATTCACTTCAATGATCACATGATACATGTAAAATATGAATACCAAGTCAGCAAACTCCTAGGCAGATATTAGTTCCTTCAGAGGGAAGGCTTGATGTGATTGGATCAATGATCTCTGTATAGATCTGCAAAAAATGTCAGTGCTATATAAATGAGTAATACAATGAAATGATAAATTTTTCTATACAGAACAAATTAATTACTTTCTTAATATATCCAGTGACCCTAAACCCAGGATTGGCTGTCTAAAATAAATGGTAACTGTATCAGTTTCTGATTAAACCTGTCTAGGAAAGAACTGCTGGGCAGTTAAGTGCACAAATTGTCAAGCAGGTTATCGTTTAATAGAGATAAGCAAAAATATTCTCTTTCATTTCTTAAAAGCAATCACCCTGTTGAGGCAATATATCTTTTTTAATGGAACATTAAAAAGAAAATATGACTGTCTAAAAGATGCTTGGCTTTAGTGCTGGAGTTATATATGGGATTAGGTTTACTACCCCGTGATCCCAAGTGTAGACAAACCAAGTTAATTCCAAGAGTTTCTTGCATTTTGCATTTAGTCTCCTGGTCAGAAGTGGACATGCCAGTTATGCATACTTTGCAGCTACACAAGGGCCCACAGAGACTTATAGGCTATTTTTACTGGATATGAGTAATGTAGACCTGGACATGGTTCATCTCTATCTACAGTAGCTGTCAATCAATATGCAATGAATGCAAAAAAGAAAAGGGTAGGAGGGGACTTTAAATGAAGCACAACAGGTTCACGAAAAATAATAAATATACATTTTATTTAAAAAATGTTTTGGTTAACAACGATTATAAATAATGTTGTATGATAAATTCATCAAATAAATTCATAGTAAGCAATTTATACATGTGTATATCTGTATATAAAAACATATTGGGCATCTAGCCTCTCCATTCAGGTCAATACATATATCATAGCAACATGTACATAGCTCATATAGATAGAAGGATTAATTTGTTACATTACCAAATTAGGGATGGAGGTCTATGACCCACATGACCTCATTTAAAGTCCCACTATATTCCCTTGTCCCCTTGCTCCCCCTTTTAATACAATATGCAATGAATGTTTTTACTTGGTCAATAGGGGGCTCAAAAATTGGACTCACACAGGGATCCTTTTATGACTGCTAAAAATAGCACCTGTAAAGCGCGTGAAAACTGCCTCCCCTGCAGCCCCAGTGTGAAAGCCTGAGTGCTTTTACACTGGGGCGGTGTGCTTGCAGGGCGGAAAGAAAAGTCCTGCCAGCAGCATCTTTAGGGCGGTGCGGGAGCAGTGTATACACTACTCCCGCACCGCCCTGCCCATTGAAATGGGGGTTAAAAATGTTCAGCTAGTGGCCAAAAAGCGCTGCTAAAACTAGCGGTGCTTTACTGCTACCGCCCACACCGCCTCAGTGTGAAAGAGCTCTAACTGTTTTTGGCCATCCACAAATCCTGTAGAGAGGCAGTCAGCCATGAGAAAGAAAATAGTTTAATGCAGAGATGTTAGTTTTTTTTATTATTGTCAACTTTATTATTATTATTATTATTATTATTATTATGTTTCAATAATCTTTATTGAAAAGTTTCCAAAACATAAAAGATAGGCTAGTTCAAATTACAATGTAATTTCTTTCGCACAAATGTCATCAATTGTTTCAACAGGATAAGAAAAAAAAGATAACAATAACCCCTTTCTCGGTCTATTCTTTAATTGTCACGTATTGCTCCTCTGTCAGCAAAGTCCTTGGCAAAGTTTTAAATTGTAAGGCAAGAGAACAGAGGGAGCGTGAGATAAGACACTATTGGTGATGATTCAATAATATATCGTAATACGTGTTATAGCTATACACTCTGGGCAATACCTCCACATCAGGAGGGGTTATTTTAGCTCCCCAAACACACCTTACACCTCTCCCGTAGTATCACTCTTGCTCCCTATTTCCATTCCCAGAGAGAGGTGAAAACTAGGAACCAGGTCAAAGGAAAGAGAAAAGGAGAAGCAACAAAGAAAATGAAGAGAAGATCTAGATAGAAGAAAATAGAAGTGCACTGCAAAATTTTAATTGTCCCAGTATTAGGGACCTATAAAGGATCTGATAGGTATGTGATCCAGGGTTCCCAGATCTTATCAAATAGGGCTTGTTTGTCCTGCAGGATTGCTGTGAGACGTTCATTTACCATGATCCATGAAAGTTTATGTTTCACCAGATCAAATGGGATTGTGGGTGTTTTCCAGCATCTAGCGATGGCTATTCTGGCTGCCAGAAAAATAAAGGTGACAAGTTTCCTGGCCCTTTTAGATATGCCTTCTAGGGGGCATCCCAAAAGTGCCTGTTGCAATGTTTTGACCAGGTTTACCTGTGTGAGTGTGTAGATAAAGTTATACAGGCGAATCCAAAAGCCCACCATGTATGGTACATTGTGCTGAC
>BLSH010532494.1:546966-558350 GCA_018402905.1 Glandirana rugosa
TTATGAGTCTTGACGACCACGGGGTAAACACTAATAAAAAGTTGTTAGACTCTTTTCCTAACCTAAACCAGTGCGTACTTTGGCGTCCGGAAATAAGTACAATAGGGATTTGGACCTTTCCTAGTACCACTGACACGATTAATAACGGGCTAGAGAAACTATTTACATCTAGAGTTTGATAACTGATTTCAGTGCCGTTTGACGTACTTGTGGAAGAACAGGTCTATATAGGTAGGTCTGGTCCACCCTAAGTACGGGTTTCCGGTTCGAGGACTAGTCTGATTCGCGGACTAATTATAATAAAGACACCAGGTCAGTTTTACCCTATTCGGTCTTGGATCCTTCCCGTACCAAATCCAATCCTTTTCTCAGATTGTTGAAAAATAATCACAAATGGGGCACCAGCAGTTCTGAGTATTTATTATAGTAATGGCCCGAGAATCCATCTGGCCCTGTGGCCTTTGACAGATGTAGGCACCAAATTGCTTCTTTGATCTCCCCTTCCATGAAATCCCCCTCCATCAGTTCTACATGATCTCTGCTCATCTTGGGTAAAGGTATGTCCCTGAAATACTTGTCTGCCAAAGGGAAATGTATGTGGAGGGGCATACAATTTGGAGTAGAAGTCATAAAATTCTTGTACCACCAATTGTGGATTTTGGGTCAGTTTGCCGTGCCGTAATCGTAATTTTGGTAGGGTGGGGTTATGAGGACGAGGTGTTAGCTTCCTGGCCAGCATGTTATTTGGTTTGTCACCCATATTGTAGAAGTGATGTCTAGACCAGGGATCCTCAAACTATGTCCCTCCAGCTGTTGCGGAACTACACATCCCGTGAGACATTCACAGACATGACTAGGCATGATGGGAATTGTAGTTCCTGAACAACTGGAGGGCCATAGTTTGAGGACCCC
Source organism: Glandirana rugosa (assembly GCA_018402905.1). Lineage (NCBI taxonomy): Eukaryota > Metazoa > Chordata > Amphibia > Anura > Ranidae > Glandirana > Glandirana rugosa. The sequence continues at coordinate 547,879 of BLSH010532494.1, forward strand.
TGGTCTAGACCAATGAAGGCCCTTCTCCGATCTAGTGGTAATGCTAAGGTTTAATGCTGTCCGCGCTGCATCAATTTTGTGTCTTAAATCTACTTGAGGGTTTCCCTTCTGTTCCTGTATCAGCACCTGTAAATCAGTCTCCTGTTGCCATATTGTTTGTGTATGTATACGTTTGGCCCCAGAGGCCAATTTAATCAGCCATCCTCGAATTGTGGCTTTATGTGCTGCCCAATTTATGCTGGGATTTGTGTCTCTGGCTTGGTTGTCCTTCTCAATTTCTGTGAAAATTATGGGATCATTAAGCAATGAAACGTGGAGACGCCAGGTGGTTTGTCACGTTTTTGTTCTGAGGTCAGATAAGCAAATCAGCACTGGTGAATGGTCCGACCATGCAGCAATTAATATCTTAGCTGATTTGATAGCGGGGAGTAGGTGTGATAAGGTAAACACATGGTCAATTCGGGAGTAAGTTTTATGCACTTGGGAATGATGCATATAGTCTCTAGTTGTTGGATGTAGATCCCTCCAGGTGTCTACAAGATTATATGAGTGTATGAGCTGGCCTGACTTAGGGCGATCTCTGCCAATGCCGCCATTTGCCTGTCTAGGGATGAGCCTGTGGACCTGGCATAATCAAATCCCTCTCCGTGGGATCCCAAAATGGGGGGAGATCGGGAAGGCTCACTCCACATATCATCCTGAGACTGGGAGGAGAACGGGTCTGTTATTTGGTCCCATGACGGTGAGGTGGATGGTGTTTACAAGGGTGCTGTGGCTTGTGGAGAAGTCGGAGGCTGGAGAGGCTGAAAAGCGGGGCCTTCCTTCTTCTTCTGGCTAGACACCATCTTGGGAGGTGAGGCCTTGTGTGTCGTCGGGGGGCGGCCGGTCCATCCGGGTTATGGTGGTATAGCGTGGCAGGTTTCACTTTGCTAGACCGGCTGTCCTCAACTGCATGCTCCATTCCCCCGCCCAAGGAAGAGCTGGCTGCACCCGGTTGCTGGTTTTAGCTGGGAAAGACTTTCGGCATGCGGAGCTCGGTCAGAACATGTCTGCTCCCGACACCACGTGCAGGCGCACTCTGAAAATGTTTTTTTAATGCCACATACCTAGTATGTGATCTGGCACAGAGTGGCCGCTCTGCCGCAGTATATCTGCGTGGGGCGGTCATGAAGAGGTCAAGATAACCATAAGTAGGGAGATTATCTACAGGTTTACCTACTGATAATGGGCTGTACGCAGGCCACGGCACACATTTATGGTTGACAAATATTGAATCCAATATCAAATACCCAGGAAGAAGGATGTAGTAATCCAACATCTGCATTAGTCCATCTATGCAGCTCAATATAAATCATTTTCCACTCAGATGATATGAGCAATGAGTACCTTTAGATGCCAGTCAAGTATGAATAGCCAAAACATGATTTTTCTTTTTTTTTTTGATAGATTAGGGAATGGCTAAAACCCTATTCTGAGATTTCACTGAAAGCTGACATTCACTACCTCACCCACTCTGAATTTACTTTGGTGCTTAGTGGAAACACTAACTTTGAACTGTTGCTCAGTGTCAACGCTAAACTTTTCATTGGTGCTCATTGCAAAACTCACTCTGGATTGGTGTTCATTGCAAAACTCACTCTGCATTGATGCTCATTGCAAATCTCACCCTGCATAAGTACTCATTGCAAAACTCACTCTGCATTAGCGCTCATTGCAAAACTCACTCTGCATTGGTGCTCATTGCAAAACTCACTCTGCATAGGTGCTCATTGCAAAACTCACTCTGCCTTGGTGCTCATTGCAAAACTCACTTTGGATTGGTGCTTATTGCAAAACTCACTCTGCATTGGTGCTCATTGCAAATCTCGCTCTGCATTGGTGCTCATTGCAAAACTCACTCTGGATTGGTGCTCATTGCAAAATTCTAACTTTGCATTGATGTTCAGTGCAAATCTTTAACTTTGCATTGGTACTCAGGGCAGTAATTGTTACTTCTGGAAATGTGAGTTGTTTTCATTTTAAACATATTACATTTTGGTACAATTTTATGCTGTGGAGCATTTTTTCCATTTTTTGAGTTATACTGGAGTGTTGAAGTTTTATCTGTGTACCCCTGGCGGCTGGAAAGCCTAAATCGGTGTAATACAACCTTTGCATACATAGACTCAGCTGGCGTATGCTAGACTTTGTCCACTTGATCTGGTAAGAATCCATTTTACCTGGTGGTGGATCACAATCACGGGTGAATGTTGGATAACCTCTGGATACAGATTTTTTGCCTATGTTGACCCGGCGTCTGTGTCCATTGTTTCTGGTAACCCTCACAAATGTTGGTGGTGGCTTTCTTCTTTACACACGCGGTCATATTCAGTGGGAATTTAAAGAATTTTATCTGAAGCACCGAATTATATGGACATTTTCACTTTAGTAATACACATTGAGATTTGTATTACGTTTTGTACACAAGATATGTTTGTACATTTTTTACTGTATAAATGTGCACTTTATGTACTTTTAAGTGGTTACACTTTTTAAGTAGGAACGAATTAGCGCTGCACAGTTTATTACAATTTATTACAATTTTGTCAAATTGTTGTGCTGGCCACGTGATGTTTTTCACACTTTGATTTGTTCAAATTTTCTTGATTTGCGCAATATTGTCTAGAAACCCTGAGAACTTTAACATTGACATTGGTGCTCAACATAGGCATTGGGGCTTAGTTTTAACAATAATTGCCTATCTTACTGGAACCATTAGATATATTGATAGGGATCCAATAGTTAGTTTTGTGCAAGCAATTATTAGTAGCCTATGTTCACTGAGCATAAAAACATATGTGAAGTCAGACCAGTCTGGTGTGTACGAAAATCTAGGACATCAGCTCCTCTATTACCATCTCTCTTCAGTTGTATTAATGCACCTCTTTGAAAGAATCCCTCGTAGTTGTCAACCAGCTCCTGTTTCACGTCTATCACAGTGTTGTGGCTTCCTCTATGTTGACAAGCGGCACCCAACAGGATTAACACCAGGCTGAGGAGAGATAATGTTAAAGAAGCTCAGTACATCTTGGAATGAGAATGCTGGCTCATGCTCATTCTTATGTGTATGCTCATAAGTTTACGCAAAAGCTCAATGCAAAATAGACATTGTCACACTCGCGGAAATGTATTAGCACGTGGAGAAAACATATGCGCACGCGCACATGTTCGAGCAGTGGTGCCAAATGGCCTATTTAATTTGGACTCTGACATGGATGGATTACTGAGCGGTCTTCAGCTAGTTCCTGCTTTACCTGAGCCTTGACCTGCCATATCTGCTTACCTGTGTACAACTCAGCTTTACCCTAACCTGTCCTTGGGTTTCTGCCTTCCTGCTGTGACCTTAGCTTGGCTTCTGTCTTGCATTCCTGTACCTCACTGCCTGGTTGTGTAATGATCCCAGCTTGTGTCCTGACTTTGTCTCTGCCTGATGTTCCAGTACCTTGCTGCCCGGCTGTTGATAACCTATTGGCTTGTGTCCTGGCTACACTCCTGTCTACTAATCAAGTGTCACCATGTTCCAGTTCCTGGTTCCTGCTTGGTGATCTACAGTCATTTGCTTCCTGCAAATCCCAGCTGGCATTACCTGCTACACAGGCCCTCATACCACTCTGTGCCCTCACACCCCCTGTGATCACTAGAGGGGTGTTGGACAACAGGTGCAATAGAAGCCCCTCTCCAACTCTAGCTGCAAATGCATGGTAGCTACATGGGAAACATAAACCCACCATTGGGCAAATATAAATCTGCTTCAGTGGAGGCAGAACTATTTCTGAACCCTAAGGTTCAGCAGAACCCTGGTTGTGAAACCCTGATCAAACCTTTGCCAATTGCATTAAAACAAAAAAAACGCTTTTACATATGCTTTATAGAAGGCCCTAAATCATATTTCACCATACTGAATATACAGTAATTGCTGCTGTAAAGAAAAATCTCTGTAGAAGCTAATTTACTACATTGTTTTCTATCTCACCCTTGGTTCTTTACTCATGGCTCTGTCATTCTGTATCTTGTTGCAGAAATTATCACAATTAGGACATAAGTCAACACATCTGCCCACAGGTAAAGAAAGAGTGAGATTGTCTAAATGTCTGTTTCAGGCTACGAAGCACAGGTGAATGGGAAATGCTGACATACAGCTGAGGAATTTGTCTATAAAACTCTGATTGATGTGTGGACAAAGCTGCAAAATTTGAACTTGCCTTGTGGCTTTGTTATTCTGGTATGTGGCTCTGTGACTGTCATAAGCAATGACAGGTATTTTCGCAAAAGGTGCAATATTTTTTTTTCTGAATTACATAATTAGTATATAGATATGTTTTATTATCTAACTGGCATATAGGGAATTTTAACATGCCTTAAAACATGTCATGATACCCTAAAGTTTATTATCTTGGGATAATATCTCAGCTATTGTCGGTGATTTTGTTAGAAAGTTTCTGTAACGATTGATACAGCCGGCACAACATACCTATACAGCCAAGACCTCTCTTCTCCATCAAGCTAAGGGTATGTCCAAGCTATGGGTTTGTATGAATTTTTAGTAGCGATGCACCAAAATTTCGGCGGGTAAAACATATTGGCTGAAAATGGTGTTATCAACATTTTGCAGATAAGAAAAAAGGTGGACAACGGCACCGAAAATGCTGTGACTTTGCTGCAATTTTACCACAATTTTATTGTAATTTTCTGTGTTTATGGTGTGTTTTTCATAGGTCATGTGACTCAAAAACTACATCAAAAACATAACAGTGGTGCATTATTGATTCTTTCTTGCTACTTTTTCAATGCATTTTAATGGGGAGGTGCCTTTTTGGTGCAGATTTTTTAACTGACCAAAAATGCAGCGAGCAGGATTTTTAACACCATATCGGAAGTGCAACTGACCAATGTGAAGACATTCATAGGATTTAAAAGGATACGTTTTTCTTGAGCTTCTCTTGCTCTAAAGGTGCTAATAATGGCCGACAATAAATTCATATTCATTTAAATTCACAATATTAATTAAAAAGCCAAATATAATACAATTTTATATAAATATATATATATATATATATATATATTTTAAAAACTATTATTTTCGGTTTTCGGCCAAGTGCGTCCTGCATTTTCGGTACCAAAATTTCCATTCAGTGCACCTCTAATTTTTAGGATTACAAATATCCTCTTTAGACCTTGTAGTACATGTCTGGGGTTTGAAGGCATCCTATTTTCTTCTAAATCTAATACTGCAAAAGTAGATGGCAAGGAAATATTGTTTCTTTTTTCCTAATCATGAAACATTCAATACATTTTTATTTGAAATGTTAAGACTCACAAATGACTTGTTTATACTCCAACATGTTCCTACGCTTGGTAGTTTGCATATTATTTGGGGTAAATATGGCCAAATCTAAAGTTCTTCAATTCTATTGCAATATCATTATTGAGGTAGTGACTGTTGCATTAAAGTGTTTGTTGACCCCAAAAAATAGATATCCTGGTCTCTTAAAGCAGATTAAACAGCATGTGCTGTGTAATCTGCCCCTCTCTAAAGTGTATAAAACCTCCCTGAACCTGCCACTTCCTGTATCCCCTTCCCTGTACTGACCAAGATCAGGGCTGCTGAGCCCTGACCACCATGGTCTGAGTACACCCCTCCATCATCTGCAGCCCTGCTCTCAGCTCTCCTCTCTCCCCCTCCCTCCCTACCAGCTCTATGTTGTGTGTCTCTGTCTCTGCCCCCCACCGCTATTAGTAGAAATCAAAAAATTATAATGCTCACTGCCAGCCCCTCTATGATACTCAGGCATACCATACTGTATATGTCTTATCTAAAAACAAGGGTTGAAAATACCTATTTAGAGCGGTCACGTGACTCGCAGCCGCTTTACATCTCTGAGACAGGGCTACTGCGGGAGGGGCTGAGCGGCCATGTGATCTCCCTGACTGACATCAGAGGCAGATCTTGGATCATCCTGCAGAAGCCATTTATCGTAGCTGAAAAGAAGCTGTGAGTCATGTGACCAGCCTGAAGATCGCTCTAAATAGGTATTTACAAGCTTCATTTTTTAAAAAGACATATACAGTGTGGTATGCCTGAGTATCATAGAGGAGCTGGCAGTGATTTCTAATTGTGCCTTTAATTGTAATGCTAGCAGGTTGGTGGCTGAGAATTTTGTGCTATAAAAAATGCAATAGACACAGTTAAAGTCAGTAAAAATATTCTGTGCTGCTAATCAAATCCAGTCCATTGCTATATTTACAGTGATAAGTGTAATGATATCACATACTAGACACACGAAAAACTGTACCTAACAGCCATGTTGTTCAGGAATCATACGTGAGCCATTACAGTCTTGGCTAACAGTTACACTGCAGCAGTGATCTTACCCCCTCCCTCCTCCTTTCATTAATGGAATCCATAGGCTTAACTTTAGAACACTTCAAAAGTGCCTTTATCTCAACATAGAGACATCAGAAACCAGGCTTAGACCTGTACAGAGCTGTAAAATGGCTAATTGAGTCCTGGCAGGATGTCTGCTTCTGCTGTCCAGGCCTATCGTAAAACTATGACAAAATCAATTAAGAATACATAACATGCCATAAAAGAATGCCCAAAATTAATGGGAATCATAAAAAGCATTCAAAGCCAGAAGTGACCTTTCAGAGACCCCTGCTCAATTCAAAACTTAACAAATCCACACACAATTCATGAACTCAGATAGGAACATGACACATTAATAAAAAATATATCTTTTAATGCGTACATGATGCTGAACGAATCAGTCATTCATGAAGATGTTAGCACATACAGAAGGGAAGATAGCTGCCAGGTATCCCCTGGGTGACAAGTTTATTTGAGCTACCCTGTGTTTGGTATCCCTGGATGCGAAATTCAGTGCTGAACAATAATCTATCAGTTTCCAGAATGCAACCAGTACATATTGGGAGATATGAATAGTGGTATAAAACTGTGTGTAAGGGAGGTTCATTATAGTTTTATTAACCCCGGACAGCCCATGGACCCTCCTCAGACGTTCCATTGGTGAGGGGTATCTGTCACCACTGCTTTGACCCCAGAGAAAAAGGGCTATACCAAGACAGTTGTCAGCTCTCCTTTACCATTGAAATCAGGAACATCTGCCAAGTTTGAGAACCAATTACACCGGCTCATCGACCAAACTCTGATCAACCCAAGGACATTGATTGCAAGTATCCTTCCTCCTCAATTCTACCTTATTTCTTCATTGCTGAATTATGTCTTTATTTCTTTGAAACCCTTTTTTTTCTGTAAATATTTTATTTGCACCAATTTTGACCTTTTCATTAATAAAACCTTATTTTGAAAAGTGTTAACTTTGTCCCTAAGCTCTTAAAGTGTTACTAAACCCAGTAATATGAAAATAGTTCATCCAGCCTCCCCCAGTGCCCGCAGCTTCTAAATCTTCTTGTTACATTAAAACACTGCCACTATCTATCTTTTTGGCTGATCTGTATACCACAGCCATGTGGTATACAAACTGCAGGGTCTGTCCAGTGCTGAGTGTTCAGGTAGGAGGAGATTTCCACTATAGCCTGTGTCCTCATGCTGTTGTGGGATGTGGATCTTCCAGGAATCAAGCTGTGACATCCCACCCACTGTGTTCTTTTTTAGTTACTGGGCAGAGAGGAGGAGGGAGGGACTGGGCACACTTATATATCCACTTGTGTGATGTCATAACATGTGACCTGGCTAGCTAAGCTCAAACAGGAAATATTCTCTCCAGCAATAGAGCCCAAACTGAGCATGTGCAGCTTTACTACCCTGCCTGTGTATTATCTGTCCTTTCCAAGAGAGACCCTGCAGGAGAGGAAGTATCTATACATACAGGATAAAAGAGCCTTTTTACACAATGCAGAGGATTAACCCCTTAAGTTCCATAGTGAGTATAACAAGCATGCTATTCTGCATATACAGACAGATTTTACTGTTGTGGGTTTAGTAACACTTTAATGCAAGCTAACCAAGAACCTGTCTCTTGAAGATTGCTACTGTATAGGATAAGACCTCTGAGCATACCTATCTGTGGTGGCAGTGTGTGTTACAGACGATTATTCTAAAATCATAATTGGTATTGCTAAAATTACGAGTCTCCTCCTGCTCGATCCAAAAGAGGAGGTGGTGGCAGTTAAAGAGTTAATTGCTTAATTAGCCCAGTGGCAATTGCTCTCAGGCTGCTGCCACCTAGATTGTGGCCCCGCAAGCTGGACAAATCTTTGTGCTGGGTGCAGCTGAGAGTGGCATTGTTACGTAAGTGACAGCGTGCTGTGAGATTAGCCCATCCTCTGTCACGAGTTAGTGAGGAGGGCAGGGATCTGATACCCGCATACATCACATATTGGCTGGCAACGTAGTGGGATAGTTTTGCATTAGAGCATTCAGTGCATTGTTAGGAATTAGCTCTGCACTGAAGGATTGTAGCCTTTCTGGAAACAGTAATTAGAGACCAGCTGGTGCATATTTTTGTTTTTTTAAAGGGACATACAGCAATAGCTATTTCCTACAGCTGTGCTGGGTGCAGCTGAGAGTGGTATTGTTATGTAAGTGACAACGCGGTGTGAGATTGGCCGGCCCTCTGTCACAAGTTAGTGAGGAGGGCAGGGATCTAATACACGCGTTTGTCACAATAGGCAGCATATGCTAAGTTATCACTTTTGATAAAGTTGACCTGCTTGTTGGATGGTGCACATTACTTCTGAATTGATGTTACAGCTGTTGTATAGGTCTGCTTTAACTCTGTTCCATAGTCAAATTGTTTAACAAGCTCTTTTATGTTTCAAACGTTTCAGGCCTCTCTTTTTTGATCACTGAGATGGTTAGTGCTCTTCTGGCACTCTAAATGAATTCCCCTCAAGACCAGTCTTTATTCCATAGCTATATTATAATTCTTTGAATATTTTGCATATTTTATTGTTCATTTAACCATTTTTGCTTAAAGAATAATTAGAAAGTTAGGCAGTAAATATAATAATGCACACAAAACCTGTGCTGCCAACAAAGTAAAAAACAATAATATTTGTAGTAGCAGCCAGCAATAATTTGTTCATTACAAATAAAAAATGTATAAATAAGAGTCCAAAGATGCAGCACTACTAAAAAGTCAAGTTCATATATGATAATAGTCTATAAAAAAACAATTTGAAAGACAAATGAGAAAGGCCCCAAACCAACTTCAGTGCAATGGGACAGCACACGGCACCAAAGTGTGTCTAGCAGAAACAAGATGTCAATGGGCATATAACATGTGCAAATTCCATGGATCCGCTCTGAAGATCTGGCAGGTAGCCAACATCAGTAGGGAACCAAACAGACAACTCTATACAGTGCACTGGAAGTACCAGCTTCACAGAGGACCTCAGACTCACCAGGATGACAAATAAAGAGCCTCCATGGTGAAGTATGTAAATCAAGGTTCAAAGTTTATTTAAAAATATATTTACAAAATGAATAGTCAATTTAAGCATTTAAAACATCTAGAAATGACAGCGGCTGGTAGCGTGCTTACGTCGGGTCCCTGCTAACGTGTTTCGTCTTCAGTAGACATCATCAGAGGCGTGAGCATCATCCTGCCTTCCGATGCACTGCGTGGAGTCGTCTGTTTGGTTCCCTACTGATGTTGGCTACCTGCCAGATCTTTGGAGCGGATGCGTGAAATTTGCACATATTATATGCCCATTGACATCTTGTCTGGTAAGAAGACTTGCTAGAAACCCTGTGGTGTCATGGGCTGTCCTATCGAACTGGAGCTGGTGTGGGGCCTTTTTCATCTATCTTTCAAATTGCTTTTTTATGGACTATTATCACATATAAACTTGACTTTTTAATAGCGCTGCACCTTTGGACTCTTATTAGCAAATATAACAAAATGTCAAAAAGAAGAAATGTCGTATTATAGTTGACAATTATTATCAATTCAACAACAATATAAATATCAACAGTTTCAGTTTGTCATATTTATAGTAATAAATAGAGTTGAGCGAACACCTGGACGTTTGGGTTCGGAGGGTCCGAACGAACTTTGGAAAAAAGTCCGGGTTCGGCACCGAACGTTGCCCGAACTTTATCCCGGACCCCGAACCCCATTGAAGTCAATGGGGACCCAAACTTTTCGGCACAAAAATGGCTGTAACAAAGTCCTGGCAAGTGCTAGAGGGCTGCAAAAGGAAGTAAAATGGGGGTAAGAGTAGGGCAAGTGCCCTACAAAAAAAATGGGGCTAGAGAAAATAAATTAAAATCAAATAAAAAAAATGGGAAGGGGGGTGGATGTGGAGTAGGAGCCTAGAGGTTGACTAGGCCGTGACCATGGCAGTGTAGGTGGAAGTGGCGGTGGTCGAGGAGGAGGAGGAGGTAGCCAACACTGTATTTTTTTTTTGTTTGTTTCTAATTGGGGCAGCCCCCAAAATATTGAGGC
>BLSH010532494.1:565520-578789 GCA_018402905.1 Glandirana rugosa
CACGAGACCAGTCCTTCCCCCATTAGGAAGGCCCAGACTAATTCTTTACCGAGAAATGTTACTGGATGGTTAGAACATTTATACATATTTGTCACTAATATGGATCTTTTAGTGTACCGGAACACAATATAAACATTGAATTTGATCTGGTATTTATAGTCTAGGGTTTACTTATGTACCAAGATCAAATAATGATCACAACTCGCTTGGACCTGACATTGCAAGCCCAGGCATGGTTTGAAAGCCCACAGGTCCTGGGCCTGAGCTTGTGCCTGTAAAATTTTCTGCAAACCCTAGCCCAAGACCCAAGACCATCAACTAGTGCGTACAACTTATCGACTTCCCGTCGGTTAGTTGTTCGCAAAGTGACCAAACGGGATGATGGCTTCTAAGGGCAAACCAGTGAAACGCTTGTTGATTGGCTGCCCTTCAGCTATTCAACATGCGTGATCAACTACCAGAACCCAGAACCCGATCCCAAACGTCTTTTAAAATGTCCGTGTTCGAGTCCGGGTCCTGGACACCCGAAAGTTTGGTACGGACCCGAACGTTACAGTCCAGGTTCGCTCAACACTAGTAATAAACTAGAACCATGTATTCATTTGGGATCTGATATTTATGGTCTAGTTTAAGTTACAAATATAACACAAGGCCATGTGATTTTCTAGGTATAATCACTGTTTATACATATTTACAAGATTGGTAGGTCATTGTAAAGAGCCATTTCTTAATCAGACCCGGAAGGATTACCCCCTTCCTGACCAGAGCACTTTTTGCGATTCTGCACTGCGTCACTTTAACTGACAATTGGGCGGTTGTGCAACACTGTACCCAAACAAAATTGATGTAATCTTTTTCCCACAAATAGAGCTGTCTTTTGGTGGTATTTGATCACCTCTGCGGTTTTTATTTTTTGCGCTATAAACAAACAAAGAGCGACAATTTTGAACAAAAAAACTATATTTTTTACTGTTTGCTATAATATATATCCAAAAAAAATGTAAAAAATGTATTCATCAGTTTAGGCCAAAATGTATTCTTCTACATATTTTTGGTAAATAAAATCGCAAAAGCGATTATTGGTTTGCACAAAAGTTATCGCATCTACAAACTATGAGAATTGATTTATGGAGTTTGTATTTATTTATTTATTTTTTACTGGTAATGGCGGCAATCTACGAGTTTTATCAGGAGTGCGATATTGCGCCAGACAGATTGGACACTTTTTTGGGATAATTGACATTTATACAGCGATCAGAGCTAAAAATAGCCACTGATTACTGTATAAATGTCACTGGCAGGGAAGGGGTTAACACTAAGAGGGCAATCAAGAAGTTAAATGTGTTCCCTCACTATGTTCTAACTGTGTGGGGGCTGGGCTGGCAGGGACATGATAGATATAACTGATACTGATTACAGGGATCAGTAGATCACTGTCATGTCCCCTGACAGAATGGGAAACTGCCGTGTTTACATAGGCGGTTCCCTGTTCTCCCTCTGTGTTAGGCAATAGAGTCTGCCCAACCCTAAGCCACACTCAGCGTGATTGGTTGACAGCGCTCTGTCTCCCAATTGTGCTTCTGTGTTGTCACCTCATTGGGAATACAAGTAGCCATAGCAGCACACATATGACGATATGTTACAATATTGTCCCCATCAGGAAACGAACAGCCAAAAATACCATGTAGCCATCTTGGATTACAAGCATGTAAACATGAAGTGGCTGCAGATCGACATAAGTGCAATGCAACAAAAACAAGTGTTTTATGTACAAAAACAATCAATTGAATATTATACACAGTGTGTATATCTACTTTAACCACTTTACGACCTCCCACCGCAAATATACTATGGCAGGGCCATTGTTCTGTACCAGATCATGTACCTAGCACGTGATCTGACACTTCTGGGTCCGGGGAGCGTGTGCACACCACTGGTGACCGGCTCCCGCTGTGATCATACACTGTGAGAGCCCGTCGGCAGGTACCATGGACTCGATGTCCGTCGATTACACAGAGCACAGGCAGAACGACAATCTGCCTATGTAAACAAGGCAGATTGTCACTCTGTCAGGAGGGAAGGCATTGATCCTGTGTTTCTGCAAAAGCAGGAACACAGATCTTTGCCTTCCCTTGGTCAAAGCACCTCCCACACAGTGAATAATAACAGTTTAGGCACACAGTTAGCCATTTGATCAGTTGATAGTTACAGTGCATATTATTTAGCACTGATCACTTTATTGGTGTCACTGGTCCCCCAAAAAGTGTCACTTAGGTGTCCAATTTGTCCGCCACAATATTGCAGTCCTCCTATAAGTTGCTGATTGCAGCCATTACTAGTAAAAAATAAAACTTAAAAAAACAAACAAATATCCCATAGTTTGTTGACGCTATAACTTTTGCACAAACCAATCAATATACGCTTATTGTTATTTTTTACCAAAAATATGTAGCAGAATACATATTGGCTTAAAATGATGAAGAATTTAGATATTCTTATTGGATATGTTTTATAGCAGAAAGTAAAAAAATATTGGGGTTTTTCAGTCAGCCTTTTTTTGTTTATAGCGCAACAAAAAAAAACGCAGAGATGATCAAATACCACCAAAAGACAGCTCTATTTGTGAGAAAAAAGGACTAAAATTGTATTTGTTTACAGCTTCAGCAGGACTCTCTTACTGTCAGTTAAAGCGACGCAGTGCCGAATCTCAAAAAATGGCCTGGTCATGAAGTGGGGTAAACCTTCCGGATGTCAAGTGGTTAATAGGAGAAAATGTGATGGGTAAAATTAATTAAGCCACATTATGACATTTTGACTGATTTTTACATCATCATGTTGAACATTAAAATAGCTAACTGTACTAGCTTAAGGGAATCTGTCAGCCCCTGACGATGTCAATCTTGTGATGAAGCTAGTTGGGTGGAGCAGAGGTGCCATACCATGCTCCTACAGCCATTCAGCTTGTTTGCTTGGATCTACTTATTGATGCAGGATTGTTTATGCGACCGGTTTGTCTACCCAAATGTGAGTGTAATGGATCTTTTTTAATAAATCTACTATTAAGTTGGATTACGCTATGGTCTTTTGTTTTTTAATACTCTCTTGAGGGATAATTGATCAAGATCCACACAGACTCACGCTGCTGAGAGCTTCACGTGACTTATCTGGGAAAGCGATCTGCACCTCCATATGCTATTATTGGCTCTCCATTAGTTTGGAAGCCAACAGGCTCTGGTAAGCTTCCATCTATTCAGCGTTGGTGGATTCACTGTCAATGTGTGGGTGAAACTACTCTCCTTCTTTCCTCACTTGGTGTTAGACTTCCAGCCTCAACTATGGAGGATTTTGTCTATGTGCTTTTCTGAACATCATGGACTATTTTTATGAGTACTACTTATTAGATGTATAATGCACACTTAATTTAACCAATTATGATTCTATTTTTTTTGTTTGTCTATTTGATAAGCGCTGTACTTTTTGGTTTTATTTGTATTGTGGGGTGATTATCTATTTGCCCGTGCTAGCAGCTATCATTATTTCAGTCTCTGTTCATTTTCTTAGTCAATGCTTGAGCACAGATATAACCTTTTTTTAACTAGCAACTTGTAAAGAAGCTCTAGAAGATGATTGTTATTTTTATCAGTATCTGTCTAGAGATTCCAGAAGAGTTCTAAAGTTTTGTTTGCCTGGAACAGGCTATGGGGTATTGCACTTGGCTTATCACAAGGAGCAGTTAAGGTAAGCAGCTGTAACCTTGTGTTGTCAGTTGATGTGGGTGAGGAAAATATTCATGGGATGAGTCTTATCAACACAGTTTACACAAAGAATAAAAGGTTTTTATTCAGACATTTGTAATGATTATTCTTCATTCTACATGTGGATGTGTGCTGGTAAAGATCATTGTGTGCATGCTTGAGTTTAATAGTGCCAACCATCCTTTCATTTTAGGACACTGCAAGAACTGAATGGTAATTGTATGAGATGCAACTAACATAACTATGCTATAAAAGCAAAAGTATTGATCAATCAATCCCATCAGTCCTCTATCTTCTCTGATTGCAGGCCTGATAATATGAAATCTCTTTGTGGAAGCAGTCGGTGTACTTACTCAGACGTCACAGCCTGGCCTGATGGATGATATAGCTACAAAAATAAAAGCTTCTTGCCTTTTAACTTGCAAAAAAAAGTTCCAGTAATTATACAATCAACATAAATCTGCGTGAGATCTGGATTTTCCCGGTCATCATAAAATGATCTGTGGGAGTAAAATGGTTGTAAGAGAGGGGGAGAGGCAGAGAAGTTTGACCTATTTTACCCAAGGCTTAGTTGTGGTTAGTAGTCAGCTAACTATAAAATATCGATTTCTATAGATCTCTAATAATATTGGCTAGCACTATCTCCTGAAAAATGTGCAGTAAATGTTCTTTCCTGGGAAAACCTGTAGTGGAATTGGTAGGAAAATCCCTCAGCTGTAAGAGAGTATACAGTCAATTTCCTGGATATCTTAGGAGGATCTGTGGACCAAGCAATATATTGTGGAGCAGGGATCTGGATCTCCTTGGTTGCCAGTATTGAGTCAATCATGGGTGCACTGATTTAGCGTGTAATCAATGTGTAAATGTTAACCATTAATTACAAGTTTTGAACATGCATGCCTCTTAAACTTGTTTTTCTTTATAAGTAGAGGACTGGAAACTTTGCGCAAACCAATCAATGTACGCCAAATTCAATTTTTTTTACCAAAAATGTGTAGAAGTATATATATCAGCCAAAACTGATGAATAACTTTTTTTTTTTATATATATATTTCATTGGATATGTATAATAGCAAAAAGTAAAAAATATTGTTGTTTTTTTTTTTCAAAATTGTCGCTTTATTTTGTTTATAGCGCAAACAATAAAAACCGCAGAGGTGATCAAATACCACCAAAAGAAAGCACTATTTGTGGGAGGGAGTAAATCCTTCCGGGGCTGAAGTGGTTAATTCCTCGACACCCAACTCAACTGAAGGGTCCTCTTCTTAGTGCCCATGTGTGCAGAAGCCCAATTCATTCCTACGGTAGAGCTGTACTCATGACAGCCTCCAATGGTCCAGTGAAGTATGGCTCTCTCCTAAAAATGAATAGCGGTGTGGCATGCATGCCCAATACATAGAAGACCTGATGGGAACACTTTGGATGAAAAGCTGAAGGATGATGGGAAGTGCAACACAGTGAAGATTCTGAAACAGGGAAAAGGGTAATTATGTCACCAAGTGGGCTGCACCCAGGGGGTGAGAGGGATTATTAAAAGGACAATGTGTACTTAAAGTGATTGTAAAGTCTCGTTTTAAAAAAAAAACAAAAAACAAGCATGTTATACTTACCTCCTCTGTGCAGTTGTTTTGCACAGAGCAGCCTCCTCCTCTTCTTGGGTCCCTCTTTGCTGCTCCTGGCCCAGTGCACCCACAGCAAGGAGCTTGCTATGGGGGCACCTGAGCCGAGTCACAGCTCTGTGTGTCCATTCAGACATGGAGCCTGCTCCAGCCCTGCCCCCTCTCTCCCTTGATTGGCTAACTAACTTTGATTGACAGCCGCAGAAGCCAATGGCGCCGCTGCTGTATCTCAGCCAGGAGGAGAGTTCTGGATGGCTAAGGCACTCATGGACATCGCTGGAGAGAGGCTAAGGCACTCATGGACATCGCTGAAAAGAGATGGAGCTCAGGTAAGTAGGGGATGCTGGGGAGGCTGCTACACACAGAAGGTGTTTTTATCTTAATGCATAGAATGCATTAAGATAAAAACCATCTGCCTTTACAACTCCTTTAAGTTACAGTTTCGGGGGGGAAATAGACTTCACACAAGGCCAAAATGTGTATGGGTTATACTGTATGTAAATTAAAGTACATATACACCTTATTTATTTTTTTCAAACCATTTTTCTACACAGACAATAAAACCAGCACAATTTCATTAATACATCCTAACATACCAATATGCAGATTAGGCAACCTGTTCAAGTTGGCTGAAAAAAACAGCATTGGGAGACTTCGTACAATTTATTTGACAGGTTGTGTCTACTCTTGATTCCACAAGTCACAAGAGGTTTCTGCTAGTCTGTATAATTTAAAATGTTTCTAATTAAAGTAATATGCAGAATGTGTAACTTAAGCATTTTTACACCACTGCTAGTTTTTGTTTTGTTTTTAACATGCTGCTTAAATAATTTATATAGCCACCTTGAAAAGGCTTCTGCTTCTGGATGCCTAGGTAGTACAATACTAGCTGTATCATTAAGGGGAAAGCAGGAAATTGTAGGGGTTTACAAATAATAAATAATAAGTACTGCTTTGTAAAGGAAAATGCATGGTATACTTGAAAGTTTATTTACAACCTATTCAGCAAAATAGCAATTAGGGAAAGGAGTCACTTAAGGTGGAGTCTAGAATTCTAGCCCCAGCAAATATAGCAGGAACAAGCAGTTGTCATGTACTAGGAGCCCAGATCTGCTTTGACTAGTATAAATGAGCTACTGTCCTCTATGATTACAGTTTGCCCTGTGAGTAACAATTTGTGTTACCTTTATGTGTATGTTATGCACAACAAAATGTAAGTGCTAAGAATAATAAACATTGGGTGACATGAATCATTACTAAGATTGGCCACAATTTACCATCAGCCATCAATCAGAATGAGACTTTCGGTGAACTGTATTTGTTAGGAGAGGTTTTACATTAATAGCTGTGAGGCAACAATAACAAAACCAAAATTCAAAAAAATTTGGGACATTGTTTAAAATCTGCATAAAAAATAATTAAATGATTTGCAAATCTCATACATACATATCTTGTATTTATTCCTTGGATTGCACAATTCCCTGCATGTGTAGTTTGTTCATTGCTGGTTTTCTTCACATTATAATTGTGGTAGTTTTCTTTCTGGCCATTATCGTCTAGCTGGCATTGTCCGCAGTTCCTATCTAGGTCAGTATCTGCAGTAATATGGTGCTGGTCTCCGGAAATGATGTCATTGGTACATCTTTTCCTGTATACGTAATTATTGTGGCAGTTTTCTTTTTGGCCACTATTGTATGGCTGGCGCTGTTCTGCAGCATTTACTATAGTCAGCTTCTGCATAAATATGGCTCTGGTCTCCGGAAATTACGTCATTGGAGAAAATGGTTTTGACACAGGAAATGATGTAACCATCATGGCCCCGGAACAGGAAGTGCTTGAATTCACTTCCTGTATGGCAAAACGCCGGCTCCAGGTGATAATTTTCAGCAATTAACAAGAAGATATATATGCAGAGGAATTAGGGTTGCCACCTCATCCCTTTAATCCAGGACACATATGAATTGCACAGGTTCTGGGGCTGATTAAGGTGGTAATTACACTCACTTGGTGCCTTACTTGCATTAAATTAGCCTCAGAACCTGTGTAATGCATATGTGTCCTGGATTAAAGGGATGAGGTGGCAACCCTAAGAGGAATACCTGTGCACTGTAATAACCCTTTGAGAATGGGCTTTGCGCCTGAAACGCGTCAGTGTATGTTTTTATGACTTTTTATACTTTATAAGGTCCGCACTTGTGTTTACATATGTTATCTTTTTACCTTTATGGATTGTATGGATTTTAACTTTAATTAAAAGTCCGGTATTGCGCTATGAGCATCTTTTTCTTTCTTCATGGGAAAATTATGCTGACATATATGTGACTCACACATCCCCTGCACCGATCGGGAATATCCTAGTGGGATTCGATCATATGCTGGAAGGATTGTCTTTTTCCTGGGTCCCATTTGATGTGATGTGATATGCGTAACACCCATTTATGTCTGGTGAGTTGTTAGGACAGTCGGTTGTTGGATAAGTCATCGTGGTGCCTATTCATTACTAGTGTGACCTAATTGATGTGAGATGCCTTATACTCACAGATATCTGGTGAGTTGTTAGCACATATGGTGGCTGGACTAGTCATTTCATGGTGTTCTTTCTTTAATTACTAGTGCACTTATATAGGGGTGATAGTTCTCTCACTATCCTACTTGATATAGAGTATGAGCATACTGCACTATTATTTTGTTCATATTTTTTACAAATACCACGGAGACACGGAGGGGAGAGACGGCCATCAGAAGGTCATCATTCATCATAATTCATGCGTGTTTTGCTGTCCTCTTAAGTGAGGCAGCAACTGGATCTGGTGAGTTGCCACCTTGACCTTTCCGTGTACATTTCAGTTTTAAGAAACGTTACATACAGAGTTTGAACATTTTCTCTGGAACTCACTAATTTTACACTGGAGAACTTTTGGACTATATAGATATTGTAGCATTTTTTCAGTACCTTATGTATAGTTTGATTTCATTTTTTGAGCGCTGCACTACATACATATTTTATGCACAATAGGAAATAGAAGACATATCAAATGTTTAAAGGGTAACTCCACTTTCAAGGGGGAAAAAATATCAAATAAAAAATAAATATATATAGCATATACAATTGCGACCAAGTAATATTGTAATTGAATGTTATTAAAAATGAACTTGGAAGAAACCCTCCCCTCCGTGTATATCTCAGTGGAAACGGCTGGTCAATAACTGTCTTCCCATGTACAAAGATACTTATGCAAACAGGGGATGTCCACCGAAATATGACAAGGTATGGCGGGCATAGCTGGAGGAACTATCAGCAGCCTGAGCTACACAGGAAGTTACATCTTTTCCTCTGTTAATGGTATATTGTAGATGCTTGTATGCTGTAGTTGGGGTTATAATGTTCATGTTCGTTGAGATGGGTAGAGGACAACACAAAATAATATTGAATGCAGCACCACCTTCCAGACCAATGCAGCAGGTTACAGCATAACTTTTTTATCCTAAAGTACCTTTTCCTCTTAGAGGCTGCACCCTCAAACTGATTGTTATTATATTTTTGTTATTTTGTTTTATTTTGTTGCTGTTGTATGTGTTTTTATACAATAATGCAATAAAAAGATTTTTCACAAAAAAATGTAATGTAATATGGCTACCTGGAGGTGTTCTGTACACAGAATGTCTACAGAACGCCCCCCCAGAAACATTATTTCCTGCTAGTGTGATTGGCTCACTGCTTTTCCCAGAAGTCTTCACTAAGATACAAGTCAGATTTCAGGCATCCCCTGCAACAAAAATGTAATTTGTGGTGAAATACTCCCAATAGGAAATCATGTCTAAAGGGATTCAGACCCTGTGGTTTTCCTCATTAGAGCCCTGCAGGTGCAGCAGCTGATTGATTATTATGAAACTACTCCCTTTAGATTACCTTACCACATTGACACAGACAAACACACAGGGATTTCTTCAGAATAACAAAAGGCAGGAATCTGCAGCAAAGTTTGTTATAATACTTGCAATGTACATAGATCAGATTTTGTAATTGATGGCAGCCACATGTCTCAAAAAGTTGGGACAGGGCTACAAAAACATGGAAAAGTCAGTGGTACTAACAGGGAAGAGCTGAAAGAACATTTGTTGCAATTAGTTAGGTTAGTTGGCTACAGGTCAGTAACATGACTGCTATAAAAAGAACATCTAAGAGAGTCAGAGTGTCTTAGTACTAAAGATGGGCAGAGGTTCACCAATCTGTGAAAATATGCATCTAAAAATTGTTGCATAATTTCAGAATAATGCTCCTCAACATAGCATTGCAAAGACTTTAAATATATAATCATTTACAGTGCATAATATCATCAAAGGATTCTGATAATCTGGAAAAATTGGTGTCTGAAAAAATTGGTGCCTTCAGAGGGCACTGCATAAAAACAAATATGATTCTGTGACAGACATCACTGCATGGACTCAGGAACAGAGTGTGCTGTGCCATCCAAAACTGCAAGGTAAAGCTCTATCATGCAAAGAAGAAGCCATATCTGAACATGATCCAGAAACGCTGCTGTCTTTTCTGGGCCAAAGCTTATTTAAAATGGTCTGTTGCAAAGTTAAAAACTGTTCTGTTGTCAGACAAATTGAAATTTGACATTCTTATTCACACGTCCTCTGGACTAAAGAGGAAAGGGACCTTTCAGCTTGTTATCAGTGCTCAGTTTAAAAGCCTGCATCTCTCATGGTATGGGGGTGCATTAGTGTGGATGGAATGGGCACTTGCAACTCTGGAAAGTCGCCATCAATGCTGAAAGATGTATCTTCTATATGTTCTCTAGGCTCTTAAAACTATAGAGTCAGGACCACAGTATACAGAGGAACCTTTATTGAGCACTGTGGCTTTTACATATACTGTATTTGGAAATGTGTGCAACTAAACCCTGTGCCTTTGACACAAACTATTAGGTCCCTTTCACATGGGGCGGATCTGCTCAGCGGGTGTCGCTCTGTTGATCCCCACTGAGCTGGCGCGTGTCAGGTCCGTCTCTGCTCACTGTGCAGGGATGGACCTGTCAGATTTCTGCTGTTTTCTATGAGAAAACCAGATGAAAATGGACTGCTTGTCCGTTTTCATCCAATCTGATCCACTGGACGGATGGCGAACGTATCGCCATCCGTCTGTTTTGAGCGATCTTGTCGGATCGAATGGCAGATGGGTGTGAGCGGTAGACATGTGCATGGCCGAAAATTGTGTTAGTTTTTGTTTTATTCATTTTTTATTTATTTTTTTTTTTTGGAAATATGAGAATTCAAAAATTTTTGGAAATCGGAAATTCAGAAATTTTTGAATTCGGTAATTCGAAATTACTGAGATTCGGAAAATCGGAAGTAGAAAATTCAAAAATTCAGAAATTCGAAAATTTGGAAATTCGAAAATCAGAGAGAAAATCTGAAAATTTGAAATAATAACGAACTAATAAATAACTATTAAACTATAGTTATTGAAATTTCCTTTAAAATTTGGCTGTTAGTGAACGTAAATACAAATTTATCACTAACAGCCAAATTATAAAGGAAATTCCAATACCTATAATTTAATAGTTAGTAATAGTTATGTTATTATTAGTTAATTATTATTTCAGATTTTAAAATTATCGGGTTTTTACATTTTCAGATTTCTGAATTTCCAAATTTTTGAATTTTGGATTCTCCGATTTTTGAATTTCCGAATTTTTGAATTTCATATTTTCAGATTTTCGAATTACTGAAATTTTGAATCTGAAATTGGGAAAATTTGGAAAAATTAAAAAAATTGAAATTCAGTTTTGCCTGAATTAAGGAATTTCGAAAATTTTGTTAAAAAACAAATTCAGCACGAAACGAATTGCACATGTCTAATCAGTGGACACATCTCCACTGACATCCGCCTGGCCATAGAAGTGAATGGGTGGCCCGCTCGGACAGGCGGGTCCAAGTGGGCCGATAGTGTGAGTACTCTGTTTCTATATCCCTAAATAAATTACTATGAGAGGATGTTTGGCGGAGGACTACTATGAAATTCTTTGTCCCTTGGGGAGGAAATCTGGAACCATTCCTGATGACCTATAATTGGATTATTTCGTCTGAGCCTTTATGACTTTTCTAGAGATAGCGGGTCACTTGCAGCTGGTAAGCATGCATTTTTTTCTACAACAGGTGGTGGTTTCTTACAAGGATGTTGTTTATCATTGGTGATGGATATTGATGGACTAGTGATGGACTTTTATGGATTTATGTTTTTATTTATTTATTTGAAGGATTTTTTTCTTTTTATACATGTTGTACATTAATTATATGTTTGTTAATTATCAATGTTGTTAGTGCAGCTCGAAATTTTGAACTTTCCCTTAACTTAATAAATTTGGTAAATACCAACTGACATTAAAAAAAAAAAAAAAAAAAAAAGAAGATTTTTGCTTGTACATGATTGGAAGATGAAAGTCAGCAGAGATTCACCTATAGGAAAATTTGCTTGCAAAGTGAACAAAATATTTCATTTAGTGTAGAAACCCCATAGATCCTCTGGAAACCCTATGCAACATATTTTAAATGTTTATTTGTAATATAAATTTTTTTATACTGTACTGTACACAGTATAAAATATATATAAATGAACAGTTAAAAACGTATGCAATAATAAAAAAAAACAGTAGGTAAGGTATGTGTTTTCTTACATTCTGTCTCCCTTTTCATTTTTCCATTATCAAACCTGTGGATGTAGTGTTGGAGTGTTCCTGACCCACTAAAGCAAAAGAGAAGTTTATTTCCAGTTTATGGTATAGTAGAAAGAGACTCAAACCTTTGTCAAGTATTTTTTGGAATCCAGACATTAGTCTCCAGGATAAAAAATAAGGGAAATCTTTTTGTTGGAAATCAAGATACCAATGGAAATCTCTTAGGGTTTCTAATCCTTCAAGACTCGGCTGGGGAAAAGGATCTTTAAAGTGGTTGTAAACTTCAGACATGAAGATCTTTAAAGTGGTTGTAAACCTCAGACATGAAATATGAGCAATCCTTATTTATTTATTATTTATTTATTTATTAGCAATCCTGTGTACTTTCTTCTCTCCAAACACTGAGTGTGATTTCGCCATGCTGCCTCCTTCCTCTGCTATAAGCATGAGTCACTTGTCGCGACACCAAGAGGTGAAAAAGAAATGGGGGAGGAGAGCTTCAGCACGCAGCCTGTGATTGACAGCCACATCTCTGCATCATTCCCATGTGCTATGAGTAGGGGGTGTGTTCTTTCCCCCCAATCAGGGCCAAGAGTTGTCCTCCTGGAGATCTGTCCCGTCAGACTTCAGATCCCCGCCTCCTACTGCTAGGAGTGAGAAAAAATCCTTTCTTCTATGTGTTTAGAATGATCTACAGAAGAAATTGCTGCAGATAAACAGGTGCAACTTATATAGGAGGATTTGTTTAATCTGTGTATCATCTGATGTTATCCACTTCACTGGGTATATGTGTGGGGTGTTAACCAAGTTAATGCTGGCTGTTTTTGCTGAAGAACCAAAACAGCCATCACCGGTTGAAGAAAATGTATTCTTACTGCCTGAACCAATAGGACCTGCCAGTGCGTCAAACAATGAGGGCAAATGCTCCCAACATGGACACAAATAGCAATCAAACTCTTCCTCATGCTGTACAAATCTGAAAAAAATTGTGACTTAAAGCAGTATTGAACCCAAAATATTACTGTATATTGCAGCTTACTAATTTGTAGATGTGGTGGCGGCATTCGTTTTCTCTATTTAGGATTTTTTTTCCTTATTTTCACTTGTTGGCCAGTGAGTCTGCAAACCAAGCTGCCCGGACAAAAATGAAAGTTTGAGGATTGGGACAAACCATTTAACACTGATTGGGGGGGGGGGGGGGCTTACAATTGT
>BLSH010532494.1:610103-620590 GCA_018402905.1 Glandirana rugosa
AGGTCTCCCGATCTGACCCCCTTAGACTTTTATCTTTGCGGTCATCTGAAGGCAATTGTCTATGCTGTGAAGATACGAGATGTGCAGCACCTGAAACTACGGATACTGGAAGCCTGTGCTGGCATTTCTCCTGCGGTTTTGCTATCAGTGTGTGAAGAGTGGGAGAAGAGGGTTGCATTGACAATCCAACACAATGGGCAGAACATTGAACACATTTTATAAGTGGTCAGAAACTTGTAAATAACTCATTACGTTTTCTTGTGAAATTCCCAATAAGTTTGATGTGTCACATGACCCTCTTCCTATTGAAAAAACAAAAGTTGGATTCAAAATGGCCGACTTCAAAATGGCTGCCATGTTCACCACCCATCTTGAAAAGTTTCCCCCCTCACATATACTAATGTGCCACAAACAGGAAGTTAATATCACCAACCATTCCCATTTTATTAAGGTGTATCCATATAAATGGCCCACCCTGTATATGTATATTTACATACAAAGTCAGAGATTTCAGCTCTCAAAGATTTATTTGTAGTCAAACATTGGTCAGCTGTGGGGTTTTTTCAGGCTAAAGTCTGCCATTTATCAAGTGGGAAAAATTAATAAAACATTGTAACTAGTGATCTGTATGTATAGAAAAACAGATGTTACGTAATTAACTACCTATTCACATTGTATCAAATAGCAGGGGTGTACAAATACAAGACATGACCACTGTGCTGCGCCTTCAGTGGAGAAAAATACACACATATATAATCACAGTGTAATCATTCAAAGTAGCCCATGTCTGTCCCACAGTGACCTATAATTTAAAAAAATTTAAATAAAACAAAATACTGTCAAAAACAGTCAAAAAATTATGAAAATTAAAATTAAAATGAAATTAAATTAAAGAAACACGTGTAAATCCAAGATACATCCAACCCCCTTCTCATGTTTTTAGTGTTCTGATTCCCACACTATCTGTTCTAAAGCTAGCCATACACACAACGATTTCTCTTGCTCGACCCATGGACTGAACAAGAGAAATCCAAAAGATTCCTCCATCCATTCTAAATAGCATGGGTTAAAGAATTTCCCCTACCAGCTGGCAGACCCATGGCTGTGGATACCCAAACAGTGACTGCATCTATTTGGATGCAGTCACTGTTCATCCAACAATTTTCCATGTGGCTTCTTTGACAGAAATGTTATAGATTGACCATAGAGTGGTCAGTAGGGCAGGAAATGTGTGGAAATTTCTCCAAATGAGACACAAACAGCAATCAAACCAGAAACCTTTATTTGACTTGCTTTAAAGTGGATGTAAACCAGAAAAAAATTACTGACACTTCTGTCTTGTACAGGAGAGGATATCGTGTCATCTGTGCCCAGTTTTTCTGCTAGGAGCTAATCTAAGAGTAATACCCTTATCTTTTTTCAGTAGGAAAAAAACAGACTGAGGGAGAAATAGACAATGTCATTTCATCCCTTGCTGTGTGACTGACAGGGAATTTTCTTATCTTCTGCATGGAGCAAAAAGAGCCTCACACTCCCCCCTCCCATCTCCTCCAGCTCTCAGTATAGAGGTAGGTGGGAAATCTTGTGACATCACAACTCCACCCACCGAGCGCCAGCAAAGAGAGACACCCACTGATTCCAGTGTTTTACAAGTCTGCTACTGCTGAAAGGGGTGACATTTGCAAGGTAGGGATACATGCAGGAGGCTTGCAAGCACATATACATTAATACTGTGCCATTAGTTTATACTAGGTGAGTGGTGGGTTTACATCCACTTTAATTACATTCCAGACCTTTAGATAAACAGTTTATAGAATGTATTATAATTTACAAACATTCTGCAATGTTCAGTTTCAAATCTGATTAATATCATGTGTCAACCAACCAGCTCTGTAAAGTAGTTTCTACATTTCTTACAGTGGAATGTGTTATGACCATATAAACTAACTCTGCCTTGTTGTACAACAGTAAATGAATCAATGGATTTGGGGAATTAGGTTAAAATATTACTTCAGTCATCATGTGCATTACATCTATACTTAGTCGTAACATCTAAAAAGTCATGCTGGGAATACTGGCTGAAAAATAGAGGACTCATTTTTTTGTAGTTTAACTAACAGTCCAAAGATTAATCTCAGACACAAGACCAACTACATTTGTAGCTAAGCCGTTTTCCCAAAACAATAGGTCTTAAAATCAAAGAAATAATTTAACATCTTTATTCTCTTTTATAGATCTCTTCTCTTACAAAAGACTTACACAAGAAATGGTGTGCATGTTAATCAAAATGTGTGATAAAGGGAGATTTAAGTATATGTGGTTATAATAACTCTTGATGAAGAAAGAGGAAGGAGTGTGTATCAAAAAAGAGGAACACTAGCTTTGTGCACTGGTCCAAATCATTTGGTGGAGGGAGGATTATGGTGTGGGGTTGCTTTTCAGGGGTTTGGCTTGGCCCCTTAGTTTCAGTGAAGGGAACTCTTAAGGCATCAGCATACCAAGACATTTTGGACAATTTCATGCTCCCAACTTTGTGGGAACAGTTTGGGGATGGCCCCTTCCTGTTCCAACATGACTGTGCACCAGTGCACAAACAAGGTCCGTAAAGACATGGATGAGTGAGTTTGGGGTGGAGCAACTCGACTGGCCTGCACAGAGTCCTGACCTCAACCGGATATAACACCTTTGGGACAGAATTAAAGCGGAGACTGCGAGCCAGGCCTTCTCGTCCAACATCAGTGCCTGACCTCACAAATGCGCTTCTGGATGAATGGTTAAACATTCCCATAGACACACTCCTAAACCTTATGGACAGCCTTCCCAGAAGAGTTGAAGCTGTTATAGCTGCAAAGGATGGGCCAACTCAATATTGAACCCTACGGACTAAGGGTTTGAATTACAAAAGGCAAATAGACTGAGCACTCTGCAAAGTGCAGTTCCTCAAGAGCTTAGTAAATGAGGTAAAGCTTCACTTTGCAAATAATACCCAATCATACACATGGAAAATAAAAAATAATGCATTTTTGCTCTCACATGATTGGAAGGTGCATGTCAGCAGAGCTTTTGTTCATTTACTAGGTTCTGGAGCAACTGCACTTTGCAGAGTGCTCAGTCTATTTGTCTTTAGTAAAACATCCACTAAGACTGGGATGCCATTAAAGATTGTCTGCGTGTAAAGGCAGACGCCCCAATACTTTTGACAAAATAGTGTGTATGAGTGTTAGTGCTTTATCTCCTTTTTTCTCTTTAAAATTGTTTACATTGGAAAATTGTCTGTGTTTAAAATTTTAATACAAAGCAGTGGCACTTAAGAACTAAATTGTTCTACATGTGGTTTCTTTAATGTGGGCAAGGTTACTGAATTATTAGTTGTGATTCAGGCCTATGCTCCTCAGCAGTCCTGAAATCTATGCAGGGTCGGCGTCAGCATAAGTCAACCCAGGCAGCCGCCTGGGGGCGCCAGGAGAGGGGGGGCGCTAAAGCCAGGACTTCTCTTAAGAAATACTTATGCTGGCAACGCCCCCGCTCGCACCCATTTTCCTCGCTCGGCACAGCAGTGATAGGCAGCACAGCCCTGGGCACTGTGGCTTCAGAGCTGTCTCTACACACCTTTAGATCCGCTCTCCACAACCCTCCTCCTCCTCCTTCTATAACAGTCAGTTGCGGGAGACGAAGGATGTTAATTTCTCCCCTTCCAGCCTTTGCTGTAAACAATCCCCTGCCACAGAGTCCCACCCCCAGTCCAGCGCAGAGCACACAAACAATCGCCGCTGGACTGGAGGCGATTCAGATGAGAAGGAGCCCGGGAGAGCAGGGGGCGGGGCTGAGTGATAGCAGGGGGCGGGGCTCAGTGAGAGCAGGGGCGGGGCCAGCCGTCACAGGAAGCAACTGGAATGGCAGAGATGAAGATCCCCTGGGGAGGGTAGGAGGACATGGGTTACATGTGTGACTGTGTGTGCTTTTATTATATACAGCCGGCTGCATGTAGGGTGAACACATGTGGGTTAGAGGACAGAGAAGGAGACATAAAGCAAGGGGAAAAGAGAGATGGGGGCAGAAGGAGACATGGGGGTGGGGTGCAGTTAGAGAAGCTATATGGAGATGGGGACAGAACAGAAGACACGGGGTGACTCTGCTTTGCTCAGTGGGGGATCTGTGAGTTGATCTCAGCTGAGTCGGGTGGGATGGAGCCCGCTAGGCTGTATGGGCGGTCAGATGTCAGACTTTGCTGTCCGTTTACACCTGACTGTGATCTGATCAGATCCGCCCAGACAGGGGAACAGATCTCCTTCTGCCCGGGTTCACATATGTGCAATCTCAGAGATCGCATGTGATTCGCACATGTACCGCAGATGCCAAACACATGCGATCTCTGAGCAATGCAAGTTCAGCCATACAGTTATATGGCTGAACTCGCATTGGATTCGCACAAAAAAAGGTGCAGGGACCTTTTTTTCCCCACAGTCGCATGGCATGTGTGTCCTCACCTATGCAATCCAATTCCTGTATGAATCCACAGTTCGCACTACGATCTGTGAACAATTCTGGGGGTGTCAACTTTGTAATGACACCCACAGTGGTTCACAGAAAGCAGTGTGAACTGCCTGCGGGAAGAATGCGATGCGGGAACCGGCTCTGTAATCGCACTGGTTCCCGCATCGCATATATCTGAACCAGGGCTCCGTTTCATTTTAGTGGATTGGACTGGAAATTACACCCGCTGCTCCAAGACAATGGAGGGTCCAATTGGGCCCGCCTAAAAAACAGACAGACGAATCCAATTGGACTTTTCATGTAAAAGTGCCTAAAGTGCAATGTGATAGAGAGAATAATTAATATATGTATGTCCAAAGTGTACTATAGCACTATTCTTTGCATATACAGGGTTTCCTGTGGTTGGTACCGGACTGGACGGAGTGGTCAAAGGCCATTTTTGGGAGAAAGCCATCATACCTGCATTGTTGCTTTTTTGAGTGAAGTGGCTGCAAATATCCAGCAGATGACAAGCACACATGACCTCATAATTTTTAAAGTCAAATTTTTTTGTAAGCAGATGGTGCGTGCTCTTGTTTCTTGATGATGTTACACTGAAGTTGGTGCAAACAACTTGCAGTGGATCTACACAAGTTTATCACAGCACAATTCTATTGGACTTTTTATATGAAATGTATGTTTTATGCATATTATTGATTGCACTAGCACTTTGGAATGTACATGTATTAATTATTCTTAATATCTATCACATTGCATTTTATTGTGGTTCACACTTATATAATGGATGTTTTTTTCTTTGTTTCTTTGAGTCCCATCCCCCCAGCAGAGCTGGTGTCTGGGGTCGCGGTGGTGGAAGGATGGGGGGGGGGGGCCCCACCAAAATGCACCTTCGCCTATGTACACAAAATCCTGGCACCGGCCCTGAATCTTTGTGTGACATATCTCCCAAATGTCCCTCATTTGGTGGGACTTTCCCGATTTTGGAATCACTGCCTCTCAGTTGTCCCTCTTTTTGATGTGTAGATCTCTATAGTACATGCAGTACTTAACTGCCAAAAGGGTTATAACCGCAAACCTTTTACCTTTTAGAAAAACCTTCTTATTATTATTTTATAAAGCCAGCACAAAGGAGACATAGTGATGAAAAAAAGTACTTGTGAGATTTTTTTGAATATTAACCACTTCAGCCCCGGAAGGATTTCACACTTTAGGACCGGAGCACTTTTTGAGATTCGGCACTGCGTCGCTTTAACTGACAATTGCGCGGTCGTGCAATGTTGTATCCAAACGAAATTTGCGTCCTTTTTTTCCCACAAATAGAGCTTTCTTTTGGTGGTATTTGATCACCGCTGCGTCATTTCTGATCGCCGCTATAAACAAAAGAAGAGCGACAATTTTGCAAAAAAACCCAAATTTCTTACTTTTTGCTAAAATACAAATCCAAAAAAAAAATATAAAAAAACATTTTTTTCATCGGTTTTGGCCGATTTATATTCTTCCTCATATTTGTGATAAAAAAAATCGCAATCGGCGTTTATTGATTGGCTTGCGCAAAAGTGGTCGCGTTTACGGATGATGAGAATTCGTTGCTGGGGTTTTTATTTTTTTTTTATTTTTTACTAGTAATGGCGGCAATCTGCGATTTTTAGCGGTACTGCGATATTAGGGCGGACATGTCGGAACATTTTGACACTTTTTTGGGACCATTGGCATTTATACAGCGATCAGTGCTATAAAAATGCACTGATTACTGTGTAAATGCCATTGGCAGTGAAGGGGTTAACCTGCAGGGGGCGCTCTAAGGGTTAACTGTGTTCCCTGGGCGTGTTCTAACTGTGTGTGGGCTGCCCTAGCAGGGGAAGGGAAGTGATCACAGCTTCCATGTAGAGGAAGGCTGTGATAACAGCCCTTCCCCCCTCACAGAACGGAGGTCCGTGTTTACTTACACGGACCTCCGATCTTTCACTCCGGGGGGGGGCATCGTGGGTAGCCAGCGGCAATCGAAGCCGCCGCACCCGCTCCCTGGCCCTCCCCGAACTCAGTGAGCGCGCGGGCGCGCCTCAGGCGGCGAGCGCACGCTTACTGTGCGCGATCTGGCAGCCGCCGTCGTATGACGGCGTTTTGCCTTAAAGAGCCACTCTGTCGCCGTCAAATGCCGATCGGCGGTCGGCAAGTGGTTAAAGTCCAAAATGTAAAATGCTGCCTCCCTCCCAACACCTATTCTGACTAACCTGTGTAAGAAAGATCTATATACTTACCTATTTTGTAAGCCGCTCTGGTCCGGTCACGTGATCTCCCATGTAAGCCGGCTGTGGCTGAAGGGGAGAGGAGAGAGCGCTCCACAGTAGCTGATTATGCCCGGGAGCAGTGACCTCTCCCATAGATTCTCATGGTCCATCCATTGTCAGCCCTCCCTCCTCTCCCCTGGAGCATCCGTTGGCTGACACAGTGGAGCGACCATATGACCAGGCCAAAGCAGTCTTGAAATGGATAAGTACAGGTATATAGTTCTTTCTAACACAAGTTAGTCAGAATATGTTTTAAGATTAGGTTTTGCTATAATTCTACTTCAATTGCTCGTTTTGTCTAGGCGAAATGCTTTTACTTACCTGATCCTCCTCTTCCACCGGAAAATGACACTCCCCCATGCTCTTGCGGTGAACTGTTCTTTGGCATCAACAAGTCTGATGTAAGGCTCTGAACCCAGCTTTGGTTTTGATGACACTAGGATTTTAGACCTCTAGAGCATGGGGGAGAAGAGGCTGCTGGGACCTATCTAGCAGCAAGGAGGAGCAGAGGATCAGGTAAGTAAATCTATTTTCATTGTTCCTCTAGTCCTAAATGAACAATCAACCCTTGCAGTTTGGGAACAACCCCACTGCAAGGGATACATACTTATAGACCGTACACACGGTACAATTATTTGCCGAAAACCGCCATAGGACAGCTTGTCGTATAATACTCCGGCCATTAGTACCCTCCATTTGACAGCCGATTTTGAATTATCGTCCAACAAAAGTTGTATGAGCAAACTAGAAAACATTTGTCTGCCGACAAGGCGTCGTCCGATTTTCGGCTCGTCTGTACAGAAGTTGGACAAACAAAAGTTGTAAGTACAAACACGCATGCTCGGAATTCAGGAAGTGTTCGGCCGTGTAAACCTGCGTCCATAATTCACAATTCACATTCACCTGAACTTCCTCTTTATACGCTCGTAATACGTCACTACCTTCGGCTTTGTCGAACGATAATTTGACAAAACCACGGACAGCTTGTTGGACGTGCGGTCGTACAACAATCGCATCATGTGTTTGAGGTTTTAGTTGTCTGGAGTTGGGCTTTAAGTCTTCTTGGCCCATGTAACTGAAGATGTGGCAAGGGGTGCATCCTTTGCATGCTCACTTTATGCTAAAGGGTGTCCCTCTTTCCCATGTCAGAAAGTGGGAGGCATGCAGTAGCAGCAGAGAATCATAGGGTGTTGCATATTGTATCTGTGCTTTTAGATGTCTGAAATGATTAGCATGCATGTAAACACATTTTAATAACCACTTCAGCCCTGGAAGGATTTCCAACACTAGGACCAGAGCACTTTTTGCAATTCGGCACTGCATCACTTTAACTGACAATTGCGCGGTCGTGCGACGCTGTACCCAAACAAAATTGACATCCTTTTTTCCCACAAACAGAGCTTTCTTTTGGTGTTATTTGATCACCTCTGCGTTTTTTATTTTTTGCACTATAAACAAAAAAAGACTGACAATTTTGCAAAAAGAACAATATTTTTTACTTTTTGCTAAAATACATATCCCAAAAAAAAAACATAAAAAACGAATTTATTCATCAGTTTTGGCTGATATATATTCTTCTACGTATTTGTGGTAGAAAAAAAAAAAATCACGATCGGCGTTTATTGATTGGTTTGCCATGTTTACAAGCCATAAGAATTAATTTGTATTAATATTTTTTTTTTTAACTGGTAATGGTGTAGATCTGCGATTTTTATCTGGACTGCGATATTACAGCGGACATGTCAGATATTTTTGACACTTTTTTGGGACTGTTGACATTTATACAGCGATCAGAAATTTAAATGTCCACTGATTACTGTATAAATGTCACTGGCAGGGAAAGGGTTAACATGCAGGGGGCAATCAAGGGGTTAACTGTGTTCCCTAGGCGTGTTCTAAATGTGAGGGGGCTGGGCTGTCAGGGGCATAAGAGATCTAACTGATCCCAGTAACAGGGATCAGTAGATCAGTGTTATGTCCCCTGTCAGAGCGGGGAACCGCCATGTTTACATCAACAGTTCCCTGCTTTTCTTCGATTGCAAGCGATCGCAGGTCGCTGGTGGACATTGAGTCCACCTGACCCGCAGCCACACTCCTGGAGCATGTGGCGATGCACGCTCGCCCCCTAGCCGCGCGAGCTGCCATTTATAGATGCCGATTCGCGTTATGCTGCCACATTGCAGCAGTAAAAGTACGCGGCGTGGTCCAGAAGTGGTTAAGTAACCCAGTGGGATTCAGGCAACAGGACTTCAAATCAGAAAGTCTGAAATCGTACCTTGCCATTAACAGGCCCAAGAGTGATAATGTGCATGTTTACAGTGCCTCCTGATGAAAAGAGGACATTCTTATTGTGACTTCTGAATTCTGATGAAATAGATGAAGCGGGTTTTTTTTTTTAATAATTTCTTCAGAACAGGAGAGAGCGAATATGTGTACACATGCCACG
The DNA here is from genome assembly GCA_018402905.1 of Glandirana rugosa. Classification (NCBI taxonomy): domain Eukaryota; kingdom Metazoa; phylum Chordata; class Amphibia; order Anura; family Ranidae; genus Glandirana; species Glandirana rugosa. Next base: position 619,332 of record BLSH010532494.1, read on the forward strand.
CAATTTCCATACTGCATGAAAAATGGAAGGGGATTCCTCCTGCAGATCATAAATATGCAATATGTAGGTGACAAATGTGATATTAATCACCATGTGGTTGTGAATGAAAACACTGACACAATGGGTTAAGATCATTAGGATGTGAACTGATTTCCCCATGAGAAAACTAATAAAAGAAATAGTATTCCCCAAACCTGAGTCATGAAGCAGCGAGATACTTCTGACAGTTTGATGATGCAGGGTAGTGTAAGGAAAAAATAGTCTTTGTTATGACGAAAATAAATGTATGTTCTTAAATGCAAGGCTCATTCACACATTTTTGGTTTTAATGTGATTTTTCAGGCATTAGCTAATGCATGACACCTGCATTAGGAAGATAACCAAACAATGCAAATGGTGAAGTTTACTGTGCTGCAATGAAAACTTAGCATAGCATTGAAGATTTAGCATTTTGGCTTGTCTATTTCCCCCACACTGAAATTAAATGTGATATGCAAGAGAACAGAAGGAATCATTTGAAAGTGTGTCAAACTAGCAAGCTTTCTAGAAGAAACATAATAAATAGGAGAAATAGAGCCAAAGCTATTTTGGATCTACTTCTATTGGTCACAGGAGTGCAGCTCATTCTGCATTCCTGTGACCTTCTTTCAGCCGACAGTCTGCTGCCAGCTGACATCACAGAGCCAGTCTAGGCTCTGAAATGATCCCGATCATATGGTCAAAAGCAGTGGTGGCTGGTGAAGTTTTAGGATGGGGGGGCGCCAAGCCCCCCCTTCCTTTTTGACCCATCCTACTTATAATAAGCCCCACCCCTTAAAGAATCCACCCACTCCGTCCCCCGTATTCCACATATTGTGTCAGAAGTATACAGCTCAGCATCACAGGACACAATATACAGCCCCAGCATCACAGGACACAGTATACAGCTCAGCATCACAGGACACAGTATACAGATCAGCATCACAGGACACAGTATACAGCTCAGCATCAAAGGACACAATATACAGCTCAGCATCACAGGACACAGTATACAGCTCAGCATCACAGGACACAGTATACAGCCCCAGCATCAAAGGACACAGTATACAGCTCAGCATCACAGGACACAGTATAAAGCCCCAGCATTACAGGACACAGTATACAGCTCAGCATCACAGGACACAGTATACAGCCCCAGCATCACAGGGCACAGTATACAGCTCAGCATCAAAGGACACAGTATATGACACAGGACACTACGACTCGACATATGACACAGG
>BLSH010532494.1:622616-637544 GCA_018402905.1 Glandirana rugosa
CACAGTGACCGACGTATTGATGGGGTGAAAACAGTGACCGACGTATTGATGGGGTGGACACAGTGACCGACGTATTGATATGCAGCCAGTGACACAGGAGGGGTAGTTATGCAGCCAGTAACACAGGTGGGGTAGTTATGCAGCCAGTGACACAGGTGGGGCAGTTATGCAGCCAGTGACACAGCTGGTGGCAGTTTGCAGCCAGTGACACAGGTGGGCGTAGTTATGCAGCCAGTGACACAGGTGGGGGCAGTTTGCAGCCAGTGACACAGGTGGGGGCAGTTTACAGCCAGTGACACAGGTGGGGCAAGTTTGCAGCCAGTGACACAGGTGGGGGCAGTTTGCAGCCAGTGACACAGGTGGGGGCAGTTATGCAGCCAGTGACACAGGAGGGGCAGTTATGCAGCCAGTGACACAAGAGGGGCAGTTATGCAGCCAGTGACACAGAAGGGGCAGTTATGCAGCCAATGACACAAGGGGGGCAGTTATGCAGCAAGTAACACAGGAGGGGTACATTGCAGAGACACCCGCCCCCCTCCCAGGTCGGGACAAGTCCCACACTTACCCCATCCAGCAGGCAGGATTCATGCAGAGCTTCGGCATGCGGATGAGCACGCTGTCCCCCCTCGTCGGTCACCGGGCTGTCAGGGTCACTGTGGGAGCGAGAGTCACGTCAGCTGCCAAAGTGACCCACCCCCGCCATTGCATCCAATCACACTGAGCCAAAGGCTCAGTGCAGCCAATCAGGCTTTGTGTGTGCGCCTGTCCAGCGCACACACACACAGCATTTAATGGCTGACCAATAGGCTCACTACTTGGCTGTCATGTGACAGCCAAGAAGCCGGAAAAAAAAAGTCAATGTACCAGCGCCACCTGCAGGGGGGCGGGCTGACTTTTTTTTCCTTTCTAGCCGGTGGGGAGGCGGCTCCCAAGGGCCCCTCCTACACCAGCCGCCGCTGGTCAAAAGCCAGGACCGACAGCTGGTTTAGGCTCTCAGCGACCCGCTGAGAGCCTGAGCCAGCCACGCCTGTACACTCCACAACTCAGCGCTCCAATGAATATGGGGGGAGCAGAGCAGAGAGCTGGAGACTGACAGTTTGTGGCATTCTGCTCCTCAAGAACTGAGCAATCAGCTGTCTTGGATCACACAGTTCTTAGCGCAGAGCTGGCAACGGTCAGATGTGTCAGGGCTGAGTTTAGCTCTCCCTTCTCAGAGCAAGCTGTTCAACTGAGGGTAAATTGCCAGTTTCAGCTTCCATAGGTGTTTATTTAATAAAGATAATACACTTTGCTCCACAAGTGCACTGCTAGTGCTCCACAAGTGCACTTGGAAGTGCAGTCACTGTAGATCAGAGACGGACATGCAAGGAAAATAAAAAACAGCATTTTTGCTTGTACATGATTAGATGATAAAATCAGCAGGGCTTTCCCTCATTTCAGATCTTCCCCTCAGATCTACAGCGACTGCACTTCCAAGTGCATGTGTGGAGCACTAGCAGTGCACTTGTGGAGCAAAGTGGGTTTGCCTTTAGTAAATCAACCCCACTGTGTCTCACCTGATGACCATATCCTGCCTTGTTTAGCCAGCTCTGCTGCTATATAAACTGCCTGGATCAGATCTCAGATGCCTTCGCCTTGGTCAGCATCTCTGGAAAAATCGGCTGTGTGTTCCTGTGAAAGACTTTTGACTGTTTGACGTTCCCCTTTGGTTCCTGGATTCAAGACCCTACTCGGCTGACTCTCCTCCTGGCTCCTGACCCTGCATGCTGTTTGTTAGACCTTGCTGATCTCTGGACTCCTGTTTTACTGGCTTGCTCTGACTATCCACACTGATTACTGAACACTGACTATGTTTTGACCACATTTACTCTGTTTATATCATTTTACCTTTTTATTAAAAAGTGTGATTTTACTGTTCTTCTGTCTTGGTCTGATTCATGGTTCCTGACGAAATGCAACTTTGGATCGATGCTGCAACCACTTAGGTGTGTAGAAATGTTTATCCATACTTCTCTTTTAGGCTGGGTTCACACTGCTGTGCAGAGCGTCCCTGTTCACTGTTTCAGGTCCAATCTTGGTCCAAATTTTTGACTGATTTCAGACCTGAAACAGACCACAAGATGCACAGGACTCCTGTGCAATTCGCTCCGCAGCTGTCCCAGAGATGTGTGAACCGGCTCCATAGAGAGCCGGTCACACTCTGCTGTTATGCGAATTGGATGCGGAGAAATCTGCATCCAATTCACAATAGTGTGAACCCAGCCTTAGCAAATATTAGGACATCCTCTATCCAGATATAACTGTCTAGCACTTAGCCCAGGCCACTTGTTTGATCTTCTGAATTGCACTACAAATATGGTATTATTCAAAGCAATCAAAATAGCTATAATTAGCAGAATGGAGTAAACCACCATAAACCATCTTTTACTTACCACAATAAACTAATATCTGATTGGCTTGCATGACTTAACCTGGCCATACATGGATAGAAAATCAAATGAAATATCAAATTGGTAGACTGATTGTTTGATTTTTTTTATGGTTAGTGAGCTTACTACAACTACACAGACTCCGCCTTGATGACGTCACACACCGCTGCCTGGTGAAACAGCATTGGTTTTGTAAGTCTTAAGCTAATTTTAACTTGTGGATGATTTTAAAGTGGTTCAAAACGCTTTTTAACCTTATATATTCTCTGCATTAAAGTAAAAAAAAGACCTTTCAGGTACAGCTCCCCCCTCAGCCCCCCCAAATACAAACCTGAGCCCAATCTTGGTCCAGCGTTGTGCACAAAAGCAGCAGCATTGCTTTGTCTCTCCCTTCTCACTGGATTCTGTGAGAGGTGAGAGCCATGACTCCCATTGCTGTCAATCACATCCTGGGAGAGGCCAAGCCGCACTATGTGTGTCAATAAACACACACAGCATTGCTCGGGATTAAACCCACAAGAGTAGACCCTGTAGCGGATGGCTTGCTGGGGGGGGTACTCAAAGGGAGAAGGAGCCAGGAGTGCCAGCAGGGGACTTGAGAATATGAGGATTGGACTTGCACAAAGAAATTAAGTATGATATGTTTGCTAATAAAAAAAAAAAAAAAACATTTACCATTTATTGTCACTGGTGTTTTTTTAATAAGAATGCATAATACTACACTATAAGAGTCTTTCTCCTATCCTGTGTGTTTGTTGTGGTACAGAATGACATAACATCAGTGAAACTGAGGTGTCAGTGTGTATGGGCTGTCAGAAATAGACACGTGCAGAACGAAAAAATGTGTTTTGTTTTGATTCGTTATTTACATAAATTTGTTTAGTTAGATTTGTTTCATTAGTTTAATTCGTTTTCGGAATTGGTTTCATTTATTCCTTTTTAAATCGATTCGAAAAGTTTTCGAATCAATTTCTAATAGTTTTCCAATTCAAATCATTATCGAATTTGAACAGTTTTTGAATACAAATAGTTTTCCAATTTCCAAAGGGAATAAAATAGAATAGAAAATAAAGGAATAAAATAGAAAAAAATTGTATACAATAGAAAAGAACATAACAGAAAATAAAAGAATATAATATAATAGAGTAAAACAGAACAAAATAGGATAGAAAATAAAAGAACAGGATAGAAAGGAATAGAAAAGAATAGAAATGAATGGAAAAGAATAGAATAATATAGAAAGATTATAATCATCTTCTGAAATTCGAATAGAAGAGAAAAGAATAGAATTAAAAAAACAATAGAATAGAATAGAAATAATACAACCACTTTCCAAAAATCAAATAGAATCAATTACATTTTTTATAGAATAGATAAGAATAGAGTAGAATAAAATAGAAAATAGCACAATAGTATAGAAAAAAACAACAGAATAGAATGAATATAACCATCTTCCAATTCTATTCTAATCTATTCTTTTCTATTCTATTCATATTCAAATTGATTCTATTTGAATTTTGGGTAATGGTTATATTCTTTCTATTCTATTCTATTGTTTTTTTTAATTCTATTTGTTTCTATTCTATTATAGTCTATTCTATTCTATTCCATTTTTGTTATCTATTCTTTTCTATTATATTCTTTTCTTATGCATTCAAATTCAAATTTCGTCAGCATTTTTTTTGTTATTTTGGATTCGTTTAAATTCAGCACTATTGTAATTTGGAAATACGTACATGTACACATCCGAATTTTCACAAAATGAAAATTCGTCCGAATTGTAATTAAAATTTAACTAAACGAACTGCACATGCCTATTCAGAAAGAAAGCAGTGAAACAAGGAGAGATCTAGCCGAGGTTAGCAATTTATATGCCTCAATCTGGGGGGTTTCAATATTTGGTAACAGACAGGTAAGGTAGGTAAGGACAATACTTACCTATGGGTAGAGGGTGTTATACTCCTGTCCCTTGGAATTCTGGTTTCACTTCTGTTAGTGGATGAAATATTGGCTTTTGGTGCACATGCTGTATTTCATAAACTTTTTATGGACATCATTTTTGACATGGTTTATGTAACATTATTTATGGTATACATGATTATGATATTAAATGCACTTTTGTAGTCACTGGGTGTATATGTTCACATACATACTGTATATTTTAATTTTATATTTTAATATTTTTTCACTAAGATTTCATATTGTGGGTAGGTGCTGCATTTATCCCTTGATTTGTTTAGAATTGACATATATCAGCTCCTTGCTAGTTGCCTAATCTATTAGCACAGACTGTATTTGTTATTTGAAAATAAAATATAACTAATGTCACGTTTTTAATTTTGGACAGTGGAGAGGGATTAGCTCACCTGTCAAGTTTTATATTGTTTTCTGTGCTCCCATTATGGAGATTCACCCTCACTATTTGCTATGTGTACCATTATCACCAAAAGTGAAAGAAGATCCTACATCTTGGGTTGTCCCCAGACCAGTAATAGAGGGGAAATTTTACTATGGGGATACTAGTTCTCACTTCCTGTTTTGCTGATGGGACAGCAAATAAATGAAAATCACCCAATGGGACACAGAAAAAAACTGATGTGGTTATAATATCCAAAATAAAAAAGTTGTCCATCTAGTTCTACTTTTAAAGTGATTATAAACCTTTGTTTTTGTTTTTTTTCCAACCAAAATAACAAATGTGTCATACTTACCTGCTCTGTGCAATGGTTTTGCACAGAGCAGCCCAGATCCTCCTTTTCTGGAGTCCCCTGCTGGTGCTCCAGGCCACTCCTCTTCAGTGAGTGTCCTCAGAGAAAGCTACTTACCCGTGCAGGCTCGCTCCTGAGCTGCCCAGTCTGCTTCAACTGAGACAGACCAGGCAACTCGACCCCACCCCCTGCTCTCTCATCATGGCATTTGGATTGACAGCAGTGGGAGCCAATGGCTGCCACTGCTATTAATCTGCCCAATGAGGAGGGAGACAGCAGCAAGAGCCACTGCTCTTGTGCACATCGCTGGTTTAGATTGAGCTCAGGCTAGAATAAGGGGGGGGGGGGGGCTGGGGGGCTCCTGCAGTACAGAAGGCTTGTTAACCTTAATGCATAGAACCATTATGCATTAACCACTTAGTGGCTGCCCCACATACATTTACTGAGGCAGGGCTGCCACTCTGTGCCAGATCACGTGCCTAATATGTGATCTGACACTTCCGGGTCTGGTGCACGCATGCTGCTAGTGACCCGCTCCAATCCAATCACAGTGGGAACCAATCAGCCGAGACCCGCCGATTGCTCGGGAAAGAAGCAGAACGGCGATCTATATATGTAAACAATGCAGGCTGTCATTCTGTCAGAAAGGAAGGTAGTGATCCTGTGTTTCTGCAAAGCAGAAACATGAATCTCTGACTTCCCATAGTACAAGCGCCTCCCCCACAGTAAGCAAGCACATTTTAGGCACACATTTAACCCTTTGATCGCCCCTGATGTTAACCCCTTCCCTGCCAGTGGCATATTTTTAGCACTAATCACTGTATTGGTGTCACTGGTCCCCAAAAAAGTGTCATTTGGTGTTCGATTTGTCCGCTACAATGTCGCAGTCCCGCTATAAGTTGCTGATCGCCGCCATTACTAGTAGAAAAAAACTCCATAAATATATCCCATAGTTTGTAGACGCTATAACTTTTGCGTAAACCAATCAATATACACTTATTGGGATTTTTTTTTACCAAAAATATGTAGCAGGATACATAATTGGCCTAAATTGAAGAAGAAATGTAATTTATTACATTTTTTAATTGGATATGTTTTATAGCAGAAAATAACAAATATTGTTTTGTTTTTTTTCAAAATTGTCAGTCTTTTTTTGTTTATAGCGCAATAAATAAAGCTGCAGAGATGATCAAATACCACCAAAAGAAAACTATATTTGTGGGGAAAAAAGGACATCAATTTTATTTGGGTCGCACAACAGCGCAATTGTCAGTTAAAGTAACAGTGCTGTATCGCAAAAAATAGCCTGGTCAGGAAGGGGGGTGAACCTTCTGGAACTGAAGTCATTAAAGCGGAGTTCTGGCTGAAATATGACTTTTAGGCCTCATACACACGGACGTTTTTTGACGCCGGCGTTTTCTGGCATTTTTTTGCAGCTCTCCATGTTAGTCAATGGCCCCAGAAAAACGTCGGTGTTTTTGAGCTGTAGGTGGCGTCGGCGTTAGTGAGCAGAAAGTAGAACCCATGGCCATCGCGTTCTGAGGCTGTAACGTTTTGACGTTTTTTGACGCCGACGCCACAAAACGCCAACAAACGCCACCTAATATTGTACCGTCGCTTTCTGGCGTTTTTTGACGCCGACGTTTTTAGGTTGAAAAATAGCAGAGGGATGATTTTTTTTAAAAAACGCCTATTGACACCGACGCTCACTAACGCTCAAAAACGCCAATGCATAATGCCGAAAAACGTTGACTTTTTTTCCTTGACGTCGGACCCAACGTTTTGTTTATTTTTTTAGATACGCTCGTGTGTATGAGGCCTTAGGCCTCATACACATGGCGTATGAAAAAAATAAGCAAAACGTCGGGCCCTACGTCAGGGAAATCTGTGTTTTTTTCGGCATTATGCATCAGCGTTAATGCGCATTAGTGAGCGTCGGCGTCAATAGGTTTTTTTTTTAAAAAAAAACATTCCTCTGATATTTTTTGACCTGAAAACGCCGGCGTCAAGAACACCGGCTAACGCCGGTACGGCGTTAGTGAGCGTTTTGCCGCATTGGCATCAAAAACACCAAACCATTACAGCCTTGGAATGCGCTGGCCGTGGGTTCTACCTACAGCTCACTAATGTCGTTTTTATGGGGCCATTGAATAATATAGAAAGCTGTAAAAAACGCTAAAAAACATGGCTGTAAAAAACGCCCATGTGTATGAGGCCTTAAGATAAAAATACCCCCAGAATACTCATGCCTTGTGCAATGTAACAAAGATATGCTGTAAACTATGCCCAGTTTTCTATGCAGCATCGATTTCTTATTTTGTGAGGTTCCTGCACAGCACAGCCAGTGTGGGCATCTGAAGCCGCAGTGTCCTTCTTCTTGGATTCCCTGCATGCTGGCTACCCACCATGCACCTGCTGATCTTGCGCATGTGACGTGCGGTGCAATCTAGGTCAGCTTGACATAGCACGGCTCCAGTAACATTTAACATTGGCTTCTATGGACAATCTTGGTCAGCTATCGTCGTGCTATGTCAAGCTGACCAAGATTTTCCATAGTCACCAATGTTAAATGTGATCTCCCAGGAGCCAATGGAACTCTTTACGTCTAGAGGAAAAAAGATTTAATCTCCAAATACGGAAAGGTTTCTTCACAGTAAGAGCTGTGAAAATATGGAATAGACTCCCTCCAGAGGTGGTTTTGGCCAGCACAGTTGATTGCTTTAAAAAAGGCCTGGATTCTTTCCTTAATGTAAATAATATAACTGGGTACTAACATTTTTAGGTAAAGTTGATCCAGGGTGAATCCGATTGCCTCTCGGGGGAATAAGGAAGGAATTTTTTCCCCCGTTATAGCAAATTGGATCCATGCTTTGCTGGGGTTTTTTGCCTTCCTCTGGATCAACTGTGGGCGAAGGATTGTATATGGGATTATTTGGTAATATATATGTATATATATATTTATATATATATATACATTTTCTGTTTGGTTGAACTAGATGGACTTACGTATGGCACCGCGGCCCCTAAAGGAGGAAGTGAAATTAGATATAGGCATAAATCAGGTAAGTGAACAGAAAAAAAATAAATAAATTTCCAATTCATTTTAAAGATGCACATTAGTGCTGCATGATGAGGAGTGAAAAATGTGGGTGGAAGTCCGCTTTAAGGTAAAAAACCTTGAGGCTTTAGAACCAATCCATCCTTCAAGTGGTTTATTGAAAGTAGGTATGTGAGCACAATCTTTTTACGCTCAGGTTATGTAGAATAGGAAAAAACAATGCAATCTATAGGTGAAGTAACCTATATGTGGATTTCAGAAATCACTGTTAAATTTTTAGTGTTGAATGTGCTGTCACATACACATAGCAACCTGAAGGAAAACTTACACCATTGTATATGGAATGTGATAAATAATATTTTTTTTCTAACAAAACTATAAGCAGGAATGTAGAAACATCAATGAGATTTTCCGTGTGTGGGTTAAACATTGGTAATGTGTTATTGAAAAGGGCTTCAATGCCAGTACTTCAGATGATATTTATCATCAAATGATTCTTATTTAGCGGAGGTCAGATGATCCTTGCTATATGGAAAGAGAAAAGCTGAGAAGATAGACAGGACCACGGATAAAAAGTATCAATATTCCTCTTTCATCTCCAGTTTTCTGCGTCTCCTCTGCCTTTGCTGGGTATCTTCACCAAGAGATTTGTCAGGACTACGCCTGTTCCAAATGAATCGCTTTTATTTCATGCTTCAAACTATGTGAAAATGTAGACGAAATCCTGGAAACGGCTCTAGGAATAAAACACTGCATCTGATAGATGTGAAAGACCTCAAATACTGAAAACTGATTGAAGCCATAAAAAGTTAAAATGAGACAATGATACTACCAGGAAATCTCATTCACATCAGTTATGGAATTACGAGCTTCATTGCGGGATGAAATAACTTCTGTAATGACTGACTGCAAATAAAAGGTGAATGGATATAATCTCAGTTTTAGTTTAAATCTACACATTTGTGGCTATATTGTCCATGATTTTTGAACAATATGAGCATGGAAGGAACATAGCACTGAATATGAATTAGAAAATCAGGTTTGTAACATCCTTCCATTTCTTCTTTGCTTCTCCTGAAACATCTTGCAGAGGTATGGGTACAGTTGTTAATGGGTACTATAAAATAGAGTTGCACTCACAGTAGGAATCCAGATACCTCCAAAGTCATTTTCTGTAAAAAGGATAGTCTAAAGCTAGGTTCACACTGCTGCGGCAGTGCCATCTTAATAGCATCATGGGCCCCTGGGCAAAGTAATGCACTGGGGCCCCTATAAGGGAGACAGTGACCTTGGAGAACAGTGGGTTTAGAACTTTTAGTCTGATTTTTTTTTTTTGCCATTTTTTAACAATCACACATTACATGTTTTTCACAATGTTGTTAGGGGGTCTTTGGTGAGAAATCAGGGGTCTAAACTGACTCCTGAAGTCTCACTTTTGAGACAGAGAAAGGGACTTAGAAAACACATTCTCCAGTTAGGAATGAGTTGGTGCATGGAACTAAAGGGATCTAGGGGGGCTCTGAGAGAGGAAGATGGGCTTAAAGGGGGCTGTAAGGGATTGCTGAGATGTACAGCTGGCATTGCTGGTTTTAACAGGCAGTGAGGGAGTGGTATGTCACTCAATGCATGTGTTAACCCTGAAAATGCTGACCTACTGTGCCACAACCATGTGCATTGCACATGACTGCAGGGTGGTTATGGTGCAGTACACCATGCGTTCATAGTGAAATGCTATTACATTTTTGCCATGAGTGCAGCCCTGAAATGGGTGGTCAGGGTGCTAAAGCCATGGTTCAACTGCCTGCTTTTACCAGTCTCATTTAGACGTGTGGTTGTGGAAAACACAGGCGGTTAGGACATGAGTTTACCTTCAAAATGACAATAGTTGTGGGATATTGAATGAGGCAGGACACTATAGAAATACATGAGTATATGAGGTTGTAAATGTATTGCATTTATTTCCATATATTGTGAAGATTTCATAATCATAGAACTACATAATGGCAATTTCCAAGTGTGATAAAGGCGTGTAATACAATTAGAGAGCTGACATATAGAAAACATAATGGAATACATTCATATTGTTCTGATACATAGTGGTATACAGTATACATTATATACATATATATATATATACACTGAATATTTTTATTTTATGTATATACCATTAACATAACAATATGAATGTATTCCATTATGTTTTCTATATGTCAGCTCTCTAATTGTATTACACATGCCTTTATCACACTTGGAAATTGCCATTATGTAGTTCTATGATTATGAAATGTTCACAATATATGGAAATAAATGCAATACATTTACAACCTCATATACTCATGTATTTCTATAGTGTCCTGCCTCATTCAATATCCCACAACTATTGTCATTTTGAAGGTAAAAAAAGAGTTGCAGAAAACTTGCTGGGCTACAGGACAATTGGCAGAGATAAAAAGCAAGCTGGGCTGGAAAGGGTGCAAGGCAGATGAATGTGTAGACCTGTGTGGAGATGGGAGGCTGCAGCAATGTTTGCAGTGCAGATTTATGGAGGGGAGAGCAGAAAAGGACACACTGCATGTTGAAAGTGTAGGCAGAGGGAGAAATGACCGGTGGTGTAGAAATGAAAGTAACTCACAAAGAAAGCTGTAGTGACCCGGCAGGAGGGAGAGGGAGAGCGAGTTGATGGCAGTGGAGAGAGCTCAGCAAGGAAGGAGAAGGATTACCATGTAAGAAGGTCCAGTCAAAGAACATACCTGCTCCCCAAGTGGTGGAGACCGTGGTGGCAGAGCTCGGGAGTCGGGAGAACAGTGAAGGAGAGGGGAGACAGGAGAGAGTTAGGAGGAGTGACAGCCGGGCTGGGAAGCGGAGCAGAAGTAGAACAGAAGCGGCCGCACTACTCCCAAGCCCAGCACTAATAGCTGTCATGCATGCAGTCAAATTCAGATTCCAGACTGCAGTCGTTCCAATTTATTGTGGCAGCACAATCAGAACCAGCCCTGGTGGGGCCCCGTGTTCACCTGGGGCCCCTGGGCTGTGCCCAGGGATGCCCGCTCAGTAAGACGGCCCTGTGCTGCGGTGCAAATTTTCTGCGCATTGAATACGATTGCGATGCAAGTTTTTTCAGTACAGACACAAGTGCGATTTCTACATGTGTTGGTGCAAATCTACTGCAAAGCTGTAGCTGGAGTTGGAGGGGGAAGCTATCGCAGTGATGTGAATGGGAGATTGCGTTTTCAATCCGTGTTCTATTGTAGTCTATGTTATAATAATATAATTCGCAACGCACAGCATTGCACACGGATCAAACTCGCACAGGACCCTTTTTCTTCACGGATTAGATTCGCAACGCATCAATGTTAACTGTACTGGTAGAACACTATGTTATTGGAGATGACTTGCGAATTTAATCTATCGCAATGCAATCTATTCGCAGTAGAGTTTGCAGCAGTGTGAACCTAGCCTTAGCCTCCATGCCCACTGGACATTAAAAAAAAATGTTCTAAAAAAGTCAGTAGCTTTGTAGTGAGTTTTTCAGCATTTATCAGAGTTTTTTTAGCGTTTTTGTCAGTTTTTGAGCGTCAGCTTTTTTGGCCGTTTTTGGGCTTGGTTTTTAAGCTTTCAACGTTTTTTGTGGTCAGAAGAACAACTCTTGAATGCGATTTTAGATCGTTCAGAACACAGCCCATAAACGTCACTGCTCCCAAATTACAGTAAACGTCCATGTGTGCATGGACACATAGGATAACATAGAAGGGCGTTTATGGGCTGTTAAAAAAAACACCCAAATGCCCAAAAATTACCGTTTATCAGCTTCAGTGTGCAAGGAGCCTTAAAATGTTACTTAAACCCACAACAGTAAAATCAGTTGGTACAGTGGATATAAAAAAGTCTACACACCCCTGTTAAAATGTCAGGTTTCTGTGATGTAAAAAAAATGAGACAATGATAAATCATTTCAGAACTTTTTCCACCTTTAATGTGACCTATAAACTGTACAACTCAACTGAAAAACAAACTAAAATCTTTTAGGTGGAGGGAAGTAAAAATAAAAAACTAAAATAATATGTTTGCATAAGTGTGCACACCCTTAGGCCTCATGCACACAGGACGTTTTTTGACTTTTACAGAAGCTGTTTTTAGCTGCAGACATTTTTTTTTCTACAGTCAATAAACCCCCCCATCATGTTATCCTATGTGTTCATGCACACACAGGCTGTTATCAGCTGTTTTTAGCAGTGACGTTTTTGAGCTGTAAAAAAAACCCAAGCCCAGAGGGTTCTGAAAGACGTTTTTCATTCAAATGCTCAAAAACGCCCAAAAAACATTTAAAAATGTCGATCCCCAACGTTTTTGGACGTTTTAGATCAATTGGGGAAAAAAATGCTGGCCCTTTAAAAACGCAAACAAAATGCGCAAAAACACCGGTAATATAATGCTGGTAAAAGCTGAATAAATCACTAATAAGCTACTGATGTTTTTTGGACATTTTTTTTAAGTCCTGTGTGCATGAAGCCTTAAACTAATGCTTTGTTGAAGCACCATTTGATCTTATTACAGCACTCAGTCTTTTTGGGTATAAGTCTATCAGCATGGTGCAATATTTGCCCACTATTCTTTGCAAAAACACTCCAAATCTGTCAAATTGCAAGGGCATCTCCTGTGCACCGCCCTCTTCAGACCACCCCACAGATTTTCAATCAGACTCAGGTCTGGCCTCTGGCCGGGCCATTCCAAAACTTCCATCTTCTTCTGGTGAAGCCATTCCTTTGTTGATTTGGATGTATGCTTTGGGTTGCTGTCATGCTGAAAGGTGAAGTTCCTCTTCATGTTCAGCTTTCTAGCAGAAGCCTGAAGGTTTTTTGCCAATATTGACTTGTATTTGAAACTGTTCATAATTCTCTTTACCTTGACCAAGGCCCCTGTTCCAACTGAAGAAAAACCCCAAAGCAAGATGCTGCCACCTCCATGCTTCACGGTAAGTATGGTGTTCTTTTGGTGATGTGCAGTGTTGTTTTTGCGCCAAACATATCTTTTTATGGCCAAACAGTTCAACCTTGGTTTCATCAGACCATAACACATTTCCCCACATGCTTTTAGGAAACTTCAGATGTGTTTTTGTAAAGTTTAGCCGGGCTTGGATGTTTTTCTTTGTTAGAAAAGGCTTCCGTCTGGCCATTACCCCATAGCCCAGACATATAAAGCATATGGGAAATTATTGTCACATGTACCACACAGCCAGTACTTGCCAGATATCCCTGCAGCTCCTTTATTGTTGCTGTAGGCCTCTTGGTAGCCTCCCTGACCAGTTTTCTTCTTGTCTTTTCATCAATTTTGAAGGGACGTCCAATTCTTGGTAATGTCACTGTTTGCCATATTTTCTCCACTGACTGCCTTCACTGTGTTCCATGGTATATCTAATGCCTTGGAAATTCTTTTGTACCCTTCTTCTGACTGATACATTTTAACAATGAGATCCCTCTGATGTTTTGGAAGCTCTCTGCGGACCATGGCTTTTGCTGTAGGACGCAACTAAGAAAATGTCAGGAAAGACCTACTAGAACAGCTGAACATTTCTTGGGGTTAATCAAAGGCACTTCAAATGATAACATATTTGTACTGACTCCTATTTAACATGAGTTTGAATGTGATTGCATAATTCTGAACACAGCTACATCTCCAGTTATAAGAGGGTGTGCACACTTATGCAAGCAGATTATTTTAGTTTTTTATTTTTACTTCCCCTCCATAAGAGATTTCAGTTTGTTTTTCAACTGAGTTGTACAGTTTATAGGTCATATTAACCACTTCAGCCCCGGAAGGATTTACCCCCTTCCTGACCAGAGCAAGCACTTTTTGTGATACGGTACTGCGTCACTGTAACTGACAATTGCACGGCCGTGTGACGTTGTACCCAAACAAAATGTATGTCCTTTTTTCCCCACAAATAGAGACTTCTTTTGGTGGTATTTGATCACCTCTGCGGGTTTTATTTTTTACGCTATAAACAAAAAAAGAGCAAAACTTTTGAAAAAAAAAAATTTTTTTCTTACTTTTTGCTACAATACATATCCAAAAATAAAATATAAAAAAACAAATGTATTCATCAGTTTAGGCCAGCGGTTCTCAACCCGTGGGTCGCGACCCCCTGCGGGGTCGATTGCCGATTTCCAGGGGGTCGCGAACGCTGTTGCAATCTGGGCAGACCCGACTCTGTATGTACAGTAATGT
This sequence comes from Glandirana rugosa, assembly GCA_018402905.1. Taxonomy (NCBI): domain Eukaryota; kingdom Metazoa; phylum Chordata; class Amphibia; order Anura; family Ranidae; genus Glandirana; species Glandirana rugosa. The sequence continues at coordinate 637,037 of BLSH010532494.1, forward strand.
CGGGTCCATCTCAGCCAGCAAGCAGGGCTAGTACAAGGAAGTAGAGAATGCACTGGGCGGTACCATTTACTGGAGGGGGGGCACAGGAGAAGAGCTGGTTTTGCTGCTAAAACCAGGCTAGACATGTACACTAACTGTGTAAGAAGAGGACACGGGGGGGAGGTCATTTACCATGGCGGGTCACGTAAGAGATGAAGGAACATGATCGGGACGAACGACCGACTCTACCTGGGCTGTAATGACATGTATGTCTCAGCCCAGACGGGTCTAACGTTGTCGCAAGCGCTGGGGGACCTTTAGCCGTTAGCTGGGGCGTCCCCCAGCGCTGGGTGCCCAACTCTTGGCGACCGGATTTGACTACTTATGTAAACAAAAAAATATAAAATAAAAACCTATACATAACATCGTTTTTCATTCTTTTTTTAAAAAAAAAAAGTTTTCAAAACGAGAAAAAAACAAATATCGCATTTTTTATTTTGGGCGTCTCCACTAGTTTATGGTGGTTTTC
>BLSH010532494.1:637554-681990 GCA_018402905.1 Glandirana rugosa
CCACTGATGCATTAATGACCTGTGGCCGTTAATTAACCCCTTTGTGCTGCATTAATGGCGTCAGTGTTGATTAACCCTTTCATGCTGCTGCATGAAGGGGTTAATTAACAGCCACAGGTCATTAATGCATCAGTGGCAGTACATTAACCCCCATCCTGCTGCATATTACAAATACCATTGGTAATTAACCATTTGCCAACCCTCCACAGGTAGCACATACAGACACCGAGATGTTCCCATAGGATACTGCTTGTTCCAGGGTTTCAGACGCATTCCCCAGCCCGCCTACTCCCCTGTCATTGTACACAGTGGGAAAGTAAAAAGTATTTTTTTTTTTTAAATGTTCTGTCTTTTTTTTATGCATAGAATAAACACAAAAAACCCAGTGGTGTGCAAATACCCCTAAAAGAAAGCTTTATTTGTATGAAATATTTTGATTCACCACAGTCGCAAATTTACAGCAGAAGCAGAAGGAGTAACAATAAAAATTTTACTGTTGGGAGTCGCCATAACTTCGGAAATTTTATCACGGGGTCACGGCCCTAGGCAGGTTGAGAACCACTGGTTTAGGCCGATATATATTCTTCTACATATTTTTGGTAAAAAAAAAAATGCAATAAGCGTATATATTGATTGGTTTGCACAAACGTCATCGCATCTACAAAATAGGGAATAGATTTATGGCATTTTTATTATTTTTTTTTTTTTTTACTAGTAATGGCGGCGATCTGTGATTTTTAGCGGGACTGCGATATTGGGCATACAGATTGGACTTTTTTGACACTTTTTTTGGAATCAATGACATTTATCCAGCGACCAGAGCTAAAAATAGCCACTGATTACTATATAAATGTCCTTGACAGGGAAGGGGTAATACTAGGGGCGTTCAAGGAGTTAAATGTTCCCTAGGTAGGTGTTTCTAACTATGTGGTGGCTGGGCTGACAGGGAGTAGAGATAGATCACTGTTCCAGATTACGTTCCAACGTAGAATGACGGCGATTTGCACAGGAGAGCCGACCTGCTGCCGTACAACTACGGCGGCTGGTCGGCAAGCAGTTAAAGGTGGAAAAAGTTCTGAAATGATTTATCTTTGTTTAATTTATTTACATCACAGAAACCTGACATTTTAACAGGGGTTGTCGACTTTTTATATCCAATAAACCAATAATCTGCGCTACAAATATCAAAATTATTGCATAACCAGACTAAAATTCCCTCTCTACAGGGTCCAGTAATCGGTTTATGCTTCTGGAGGCTGCTGCTGTACACAGTTCCTTAAGAAACTCTGCTTAAATTAGAATGCAAATATGGCTGCACCACCCTGCTAACAATGTGTCTTAATAAAAAATCATCAATATCAAAAATACAAAATATCTATAAACAATATATATTCAAACCTCAAAATCACATTATGCATAAACGTGATCAAATAAAGTGACAAGTGCTTTAATAAATTCAATCATAATAAATTATCTAAATTATCATAAGCGTGGACAAAAATGACAAGTGCTCTAATAGAATTCAATTATAGTCCATCAAATAGGTGATTAGTAAAGTGCTTGGTGCTGTATGATGGGCTGTAGTGCTCCACAAAAGTGCTCAAAAAGACAATCTGTGGTGCTCAGTGCCAACCCCTACTCGTGGCCCCACTCACCATAAAGATTGGACCCCTAGCTTTTCAGTCTAAGGGTCAAAGCAGGCTCAGTACTGGTGGTGGCACCCGTGATGACGCTCTATATGGAGAGCGAAACGCGTTGATGTCACTTCCGGTCCTCCTCGCTCATCGACATCACGTCCGCATGTAGTGGCACGCACCCCGAAATCAGACACTATACAGATCCTGTTATGTTTTGAAGCAGAATTTTTCTGAAGTTTCTGTAAGTAGGTTTTATACATGCGCAATAAAATAACAGTATTTACAATACTTCACTATGGAGCTTGTTCTCTTTTCTTGAGAAATTGTGGAGTGAAAATGCTATAACAGTCCACTTGGAATAGTCATCTCCATTGTAAACAACGAACGTGCCACCACCAGTACTGAGCCTGCTTTGACCCTTAGACTGAAAAGCTAGGGGTCCAATCTTTCTGGTGAGTGGAGCCACGAGTAGGGGTTGGCACTGAGCACTACAGATTGTCTTTTTGAGCACTTTTTGGAGCACTACAGCCCATCATACAGCACGAAGCACTTTACTTATCACCTATTTGATGGACTATAATTGAATTCTATCAGAGCACTTGTCATTTTTGTCCACGCTTATGATAATTTTGATAATTTATTATAATTGAATTTATTATAGCACTTGTCACTGACTCACTTTATTTGATCACGTTTATGCATAATGTGATTTTGAGGTTTGAATATATATTGTTTATAGATATTTTGTGTTTTTGATATTGATGATTTTTTATTAAGACACATTGTTAGCAGGGTGGCGCAGCCATATTTGCATTCCGACTTTTTATATCCACTGTATATGCAGTAAAGCCTTACCCTGTTTATGTGTATTCTCCTCCATTTGTATATATTGTATCATAGTTAGATTTGTTGTTGGGTATTCTGTCACTTGCTTCACTGTCTTATATATTTCCACTTTTGTTTTGTATAATGCTTGCTGTTGTTGGGTGGGTTTTTAATTTATCGTTAACATACCTTACTTTATTAATATTCAGTCTGGCCCCAGCTTCCTGAAGTGCAGCATAGCAATCTGGTTACCTTACTGTTACTGCATGCCTACACTTGGTATCCTAACATTACCAGCCATATAGAGCAGATCTCTGGAAGATGAAATAAAATGGTTATAGCCTTGGATAGAGTTACGTTGTAGTACTGCTGCAGCAATGTTCAGGTTAGTGGAAGCTTTACCATTACCTTTTGCTTACATTAGCCCAGAAGCGGTACTAAAGCTTAGGCACCAACACAAGGAGCTATGATATTTTATTATGTATCCCTGTGCTTTGTTTTGTCACCAAGTAACCAAGCATTAATTTTAGCATTTTTTGGTAGCCTATGTAACTAGGTTTGCTAGTTTAAGCAGTCTCTACATACACTGGGCTTCTCTGTAATGGAGAAGTGTCTTTATTCAGCAATCTCTTGCAAAGTGCCACACTAATTTGTCTTTTACTTTTTTTGAGTTAAAAGTGGCTTAAGCCTAGTACACACGGGCTGAATGTCAGGCGACATTGGCCGGTTAAAAAAAAAGTCAGACATTCGGCCTGTGTGTATGACAGCTGGTCCGACTGTTGGACGGGCATGCTGGAAAACCAGCAGGCGATGTCTTAGAGTGATGACCAGAGTGTTCTGGCAGGGGGGCCAACCCCCTGTCACAACACAATTGAATAGCAGGGGAGATTGCTGTACTAACAACAGGTTGTTAGTACAGCAGCTCCGACTGGATCTGTCACCCGCTGGGTTGAACAAAAAAGAACTAGTGGTGTGTACTAGGCTTAAGAAGTGCAAACTCTGAGGATCAAGTTTTGTGTGTGGTTGTGAATGTAAAGAATGATATCTATGCAGATCTTTACAGCTTGAGATTTCCCAGCAATTGAAATGGTAACATCATTAGAACAATGCTACAAAAGACATTTTGTCATTTACAGTTAGTAAAAATTACCTTTTTATTCCAATCAAAATTTGGCAAAAAAATCAAATATGGCTTGCTCGTCACTATGGAAACCACAGGAATAATAGAAGCATTTCTATAATGTTGTGTACGGAGCTCCACTAGAAATGTTGTACTGTTCATGTGATTGACTGACTGGTTCACCCAGATGTTTTTCCTTTTTGTAAGCCACTCTGTCTGATCCTGTGACTATAGCAGGCAGACCCTACTACTTAGCACTCAGGAAGCATTTAGTTAGTGAAATACATTTGCCATTTTTAAAAGCAGTAAGTCAGACTTTAAAATAAGGTTTATTAACGTGTGTTGCACACCTGCATGCTTGTAAAGTGTCCCTCTTTCTACATGGTGATCTCCCACTGTGCAAATTATCCTGTACCTTCCATATCCTGCAGAATGTTTCACTGGGAAGAAGACAGTACACAGCCTACCACAGCAGGCAGCATGATAGACACACCACCATTTTTCCAATCACTGGAAAGTGTCCTCCTTTTACCTATCACTGTCAGTGAAACAGTTGCATACCTACAGTATATCCAGCCTTAAATTGCAGTCTATAAGTCATACACTATGTATATATGTCATTACCCCCCTCTCTATCCAAACATTATTGAATCATTAGCAAGTTATAAGCAATTGAAGTGGTACTGAAATAAAAATGGAGATAATCTTTAAATAACGGGTTAAAGATGAAAAGGTACCCATTTTGCTATGACTTTAGGAAATACAAATGACATACAAGCAGAGCATATTGGGGGACAAACCCCAGGTACAAAAGCTGACGCGTTTCACGTCTATATCTGACGCTATGATTAAGCGTCAGATATAGACGTGAAACGCGTCAGCTTTTGTACCTGGGGTTTGTCCCCCAATATGCTCTGCTTGTATGTCATTTGATTTTACCAATAAACGGCAATTTTTGGAGTGCGGCTGTCTGAAGAACCTTTCTCAGTATCTCCTGTATCATGGCGGAGCCTGCACCCTATGGAAGCGGTCACATCTGTGGAGTGAAGCCGTGGCTTTGAGCGGGTATTGTCTTCCCTTTAGGAAATACAACTTATGATAAGCAACAACTGTTTAATCATGCCTTCTTAATACCACAAGACCATATTCATTGTTTAATGCATTGCAATTGTGAACTGTCAGACTTGCATCTATCTGTTTGTAGGTCTTGCATATCTTGTTATGTTGAGACTTGTTGGTTTTAGGGCCGAGCTGGAGCCATTTCATTATTTTTGTTAGAATAAAGGAATACATCTTAGGAAGCCATCTGGTATCTATTCTGTCCATAAAAGCCAAGAACAAAGTTATTACAATATCCATAAGGTTAATAGACCATTTTCACATTTTGGTACTTACATAGGTGTGTGCAGCCTATTGCATTAGGGTGTGCACCTCAAAGCTCAAACACATATGTGTGTAAGCATGTGTATACAGTATATACTGATGGTGTCAGTAGAGCAGTGGACAGTGTCAGTAGGGCAGCGGATGGTGTCAATAGTTTTTATATATATTTTTTATCATTGTTTTTTATTTTTTATTTTTGGTGAAATATCAGGGGTTTAAACAGGGGGAATCTGCACCACACAGGGTGATTAGGAGGTGTCCAGGTACACCTGGCACACCGTGTGTGCAAGCTTATGGGTACTTGGTTATGTCAGTTTGTACTCATTCCATGTTTTCCTGTAAACATGTAACCCTAGTATATAATACACAAATTACAGAAATCTGACACCATATTTGCATGGAATAGGCCTTTCTTGGTTTCATTTTCTAATAAAGGATGGGGACTGAAAGGATAAAGCTACTGAGAGGAAGAAGAACTCATCTTCCTTCAGACACTTTGATGCAAGAGGACAATTCCATTTGACTTTTAAGTTCATATATTACCCTTTAGGTTTACTAGCTGTTTAGAAGGAGAACCTATGATCCCTATAACAAGATTTATTTGTGACATGGCCTGCAGGGAGATCCAATGCATACAGTACATCTGTCTTTGCTTATAGTGGCATTCTGCTCCCACACACTGAAGTTTGTAATAAGTAAAGAACAGAAATAAATCACTTTTTTGACACATTGTAATCTACAAACATGTCACCATCATTGGCAGGAGAGTCAGTTTTAGAAGAGGCCAAAGTTATGGTCATTATCTCAGGGGTCTTGGGCATACATCAGGATATTATCATACTTCTTCAGTATGTGGCACCTGCTGTTAATATTGTTTCTATCTAAGGAGGACTTTTTCTTTAACTATGCTCTTGCGTGGAAGGTTCCCAATAAAATGCACAAACATGAAGATCATATACAGTATCTCACAAAAGTCAGTAAACCCCTCACATTTTTGTAAATATTTTATTATATCGTTTCATGTGACAACGCTGAAGAAATGAAACTTTGCTACAATGTAAAGTAGTGAGTGTACAGCTTGTATAACAGTGTAAATGTGTTGTCTCCTCAAAATAGCTCAACACACAGCCATTAATGTCTAAACCGCTGGCAACAAAGTGAATACACCCCTAAGGGAAAATGTCCAAATTTGGCCCACAGTGTCAATATTTTGCGTGGCCACCTTTATTTTCCAGCACTGACTTAACCCTCTTGGGCATGGAGTTCACCAGAGCTTCACAGGTTGCCACTGGAGTTCTCTTCCACTCCTCCATGATGACATCATGGAGCTGGTGAATGTCAGAGACCTTGTTCTCCTCCACCTTCCATTTTAGGATGCTCCACAGATGCTCAATAGGGTTTAGGTCTGGAGACATGCTTGGCCAGTCCATTACCTTTACCCTCAGCTTTTTTAGCAAGGCAGTGGTTGTCTTGGAGGTGTGATTGGGGTCGTTATCATGTTGGAATACTGCCCTGCGGCCCAGTCTCCAAAGGGAGGGCATCTTGCTCTATTCAGTATGTCACAGTACATGTTGGCATTAATGGTTCCCTCAATGAACTGTAGCTCCCCAGTGCCAGCAGCACTCCTGCAGCCCCAGACCATGACACTGCCACCACCATGCTTCACTGTAGGCAAGACACACTTGTCTTTGTACTCCTCACTTGGTGCTGCCACACAAACTTGACACCATCTGAACCAAATAAGTTCTGGTCTCATCAGACCACAGGACATGGTTCCAGTAATCCATGTCCTTAGTCTGCTTGTCTTCAGCAAACTGTTTGTGGGCTTTCTTGTGCATCCTCTTTAGAAGAGGCTTCCTTCTGGGATGACAGCCATGCAGACCAATTTGATGCAGTGCACAGCGTATGGTCTGAGCACTGACAGGCTGACCCCCCACCCCTTCAACCTCTGCAGCAGTGCTGGCATTTCTCATATGCCTATTTCCCAAAGACAACCTCTGGATATGACGCTGAGCATATGCACTCAACTTCTTTGGTCGACCATGGCGAGGCCTGTTCTGAGTGGAACCTGTCCTATTAAACCACTGAATGGTCTTGGCCACCGTGCTGCAGGTCATTTTCTTGGCAATCGTTTTATAGCATAGGCCATCTTTATGTACCGCTCTAACGAGCAGGGCCCTCTGATTCATCCTGCTTTGAATTGTATTGTAATTGTACTGTCTGCCCTTATATTGTAAAGTGCTGTGCAAACTGTCGGCGCTATATGAATCCTGTATAATAATAATAATGTAGAGCAACAATTCTTTTTTTCAGATCCTCAGAGAGTTCTTTGCCTTGAGGTGCCATGTTTAACCCCCAGTGACCAGTATGAGAGAATCAGAGCGATAACACCAAATTTAACACACCTGCTTCCCATTCACACCTGAGACCTTGTAACACTAACGAGTCACATGACACTGAGAAAAACGGCTACTTGAGCTCAATTTGACATTTTCCCTTAGGGGTGTACTCACTTTTGTTGCCAGTGGTTTAGACATTAATGGCTGTGTGTTGTATACAAGCTGTACACTCACTGCTTTACATTGTAACAAAGTGTCATTTCTTCAGTGTTGTCACATGAAAAGATATAATAAAATATTTACAAAAATGTGAGGGGTGTACTCACTTTTGTGAGATACTGTACATGCTCTGTCTTCCTCCTTGATGTATATAAACAGTAACTGAATGAAATTCATGAGCTGAAAACTGAATTTTTTTGTATTATATTTTATCATATTATTAGATAGCCTCTCTGTATATCATCTTTAAATGGCAACTCAGCTTTCAAGGGGAAAAAATAGCAAACAGAAAAAAAAATATAGAAAATACAACTGTGACACAAGCCATAATGTAATTGAATGTTATTAGAACTACCTTTCCTTCTCAATCTACAGCACTGTAATTTTCTGTAAAATACAACCTAATATGGCAACCTGAAGGCCTTCTGTACACTGTCGGTGTGCAAAACGTCCCCAGAAATGTAATTTCTTGCTTGTGTGATTGGCTCACTGATTTTCCAGAAGTCTGCATTAAGATACAAGTCAGATTTTAGGAATGCTTTGCATCAAAAAATTCATTTTTGGTGAGATACTACCAAAGGGTTATTTACTTCTATAGTGATGCCGGCACTTCAGTTTTCATCATTAGAACACTGCAAGTGCATCAGCAGATTAATAGTGAAAACATCATTCCCTTTAAGATTTCTGCACACAACAAACAGCTATTTCTTCTGGCAGAAACAGGTAGGACTCTTCGACATAGTTTGGTAAAATCCTTGCAATGTACATAGATCACCCAGCCGGGAATTGTTTTGTTTCTCAACAAAAGTGGAGTTACTCATTAAATTGAACTTAGATGAAGGAGTAATAGCATAATAAAATATTCCCATATTTGGCTAGACATGTTGTGGGTCTTGTACATAAAGCGGAATTAATGCAGTAATAAAGTAATGTATTATGGAGAAGAGGGGAGTTTCCACCACAGTAGTTGTTTTTCTATGTAATGCTTTATTTATTTACTCTTTATTTAATTATTTTACGGAATCAGCACTCTCCAAACTCCAAGTTTCTCCCCATGCTGTACTTAGAAAACTTTTTTCCCAAGCAGTAATGTGTGCTATTACTGTATTCTATATAAGCAGCTGTAATAAATCTTTAATTAAATGTCATACAGTACATACTTGAGTAAACATCCATCACACAAAACAAGTGATTCCATGTGGTTGCCTAGACATACAGAATATGAATATCAATAGGGGGTAATTTACAATCTGAAGCTTCCTTGTTAATTAGCAAGCTTCATATTGCTCAGTCATTTTTACTGTAGAACACATATGCATACACACATACTGTACATGTCTATGCAGTCAAGAATTGAGACTGTGATTTACATACATAACATTTGAAGTGCCGCTATGAAACTACATGTAAATGCAAACATACCTGACACTTCATTTTTACCATTACTTAATTCATGGAAATTATCAGCAGTTAAGAGTGGCTAATCAGCCAGTTATTGTACTTTGATCTGACATTGGCACACACATACAAAGTCTGATAATTGCTTAAAATTTGTGGATGTCCTGAAAAATATCTTGTGCTTCCATATACTGTATATAGGGAAGAAGGTGACCTCCTCCCATGATGCACTGTTTAGGCCTGAGTAGCCAATTGCCAGGCCGGTCACATGGCAAAGGGGATGATATGATCAACCCTGTGCAACTCCATCTGACATAGATTACACAAGGTACTTTAAAGCAACTTCAATGGAGTAAGGAGCTCCTAAGTGTTAGTGTATTTTAAGTGTTAATTGTAGGAGCTTGGTTACATTTTAGATTAAGGGCGAGGAGTGTTAAAGGGGCTCTTGCTAACACAACTCCTGACCAAATTGTCAGGCACTGCTTAAGGGTTAGACCATATAGGACAGTGCATTTTATTAGGGATGAAGTTCAGGTTCACCACTGCCATGGGTTTGAATCACATCCTGTGGGTTCAAGAATTGTTGTCTTAGCAAATGTCTGTGTAGAATACCTGGAGAACTCTTTTAGAGCTATATTTTACTGCATGACCTTTGAGTTATGGGCAGCAGTCCAATAACTAAGCTTTTGGTTCAGCCAGCCAGTGAATAGGAAAATATTGCAGAAAAAGCGAACAGAAAGATATTGCAGAAAAAGCATACAGAAAGCTGAAATTCTGCTAAGGTAAAAATTAGGGTCAGTTTAAGAAACTGTACTTTAATTCTGATTGCAAGCTTTTTGGGCAATCAACCACTTTGCTGATTCTTTTTTGTCTTTTCATTTTATTTTGTGGTTGAGTTCAGCTATTACTTTTAGATGCTCCCCTTTTTTAGTGGTATGATAACTTTCCAGAGCTTTGTTTATTTTGTTGCTCATCTTCTTACACTTCAAAGACAGAAGTAACATCCTCCGTATTGCGCTAAGCTGAAGTAAAACTACACTGGATTCAACTCAGTCTTCTTGAAGATTTAAACTGCTTGTGGATCTTTCCATGTCAACAAGTGCAATACTATCTATACAGACTGGATTTCAGGAGAGACAATGGCGACGTCCAATCAGAAGTGATCAGCCTGGACTGGAGGATCCTTTTGCTAAAGTGGTGCAAACAAAGCTTGGTATGCTGATCAGTAAAATGAAAAGCAACTCCATTTGGTGAGTGCATTGGAGTTAGGAGAATGGCCACCATATCACACCATGGTGGAGATTGTCTGGAGTGTTTGCTGGGATCTCTTTGTGAAGGCACTTAAAGTTTTATATAATGACACTTTATCTACTATTCACTGACACGGAGGTGGACTTGAATACATATAGTAGTGGATCGTTGCTTAAAAAAGTGATGGAATATATTTTTGTATTGATGTTTTACTCCCCCCACAGCGCTGTCCTTCGGGCAGGACTATCCGGTGACGTAGTTTCCGGTCAGTGGAACGCATACCTCCGTGGCGTTTCCTGATTTTATTGCGGTTTTACTGTTATCTACAAGTGAGTGAAATGGAATTGTTTTAATGATTTACTTTTAATAAAAATGGTGTTATGCTATGTGGGCTTTCCTTCTGTCCCCTTGTACGATATCTGAGGCATGAGGAGTTTATATAGCATGGCCGAAGGAGTGTGTTGGAGGAGAGGAACAGTAAAAGAGAGGTGGAGCTGATTATCCCTGCAAAGACCTGGGAGGATAACATCCACACGCCTATGGAGACTTTGTAGCTGAAAAGCACAAAGTCAAAGACATCTGGTGAGTGTCATACAGCACAAAGTGTTGCATAAAGCACTGAGAAATCATAAGAGCTACACTAAAGCACTTTGTATATGGAGCACCTTATAAAGAGTGCCTGAAGCGCTTTTACACAAATTATTCATTGGAAGCACCTCACAGAAGAATATTTATTTTGGGACTTTGGGACACTTTATTTTGATTTATTATATTGGTTGCATGATCTATATATAAGAACAGAATAGTCAATTTATAAATTGATTTATGATGCAAATAGATAATCATTGAAGGGCAGCACTGTAAGTGGAGTAAAACATTGATAACAAGTGGCTAATAGATTGGCATTTGGTGAACAGCAGCAGTCCAGGCAGAAAATTAAAGATTTAAAGTGATAGAGATATGGAATACATAGTGTGTGGATGCTACCCTTTCCTGACTTTCCTGTATTTTACCATTTCATGTATTGTATATGGCAGCTGCTCACGTGTGTTTTTTCATATATACTATGTTGTCAAAAATATTGGGACACCTGCCTTTACACGCACATGAAATTTAATGGCATCCCAGTCTTAGTCCATAGGTTTCAATATTGAGTTGACCCTTTGCCGCTATAACAGCTTCAACTATTCTGGCTGAAGCTGTCCACAAAGTTTAGGAGTATGTCTATGGGAATGTTTGACCATTCTTCCAGCTTTTGCGATGAATTAGAGAACAGACTGCGAACCAGGCCCTTTCTTCCACATCAGTGTCTGATCTCACAAATGCGCTTCTGTAAGAATGGTCAAACATTCCCATAGACACTCCTAAAGCTTGTGGACAGCCGTCCCAGAAGAGTTGAAGCTGTTATAGTTGCAAAGGGTGGGCCAACTAAATATTGAACCCTACGGACTAAGACTGGAATGCCTTACTTTTGACAATATGGTGTGTGTGTATATATATATATATATATATATATATATATATTGTATATATGTATACAGGGGGCAAAATAAGTATTGAACACTTCCCCATTTTTCTAGGTAAATACAGTGCCTTGAAAACATATTCATACCCCTTGAAATTTTCCACTTTTACAACCAAAAACGTAAATGTATTTTATTGGGATGTTTTGTGATAGACCAACACAAAGTGGCACATAATTGCAGGAAAATGATAAATGGTTTTAAATTTTTTGTTTAAATACATATCAGAAAAGTGTGGCATGCATTTGTATTCAGCCCCCTTTACTCTGATAATCCTAACCAAAATCTAGTGGAACCAATTGCCTTCAGCAGTCACCTAATTCGTAAATAGAGTCCATCTGTGTGTAATTTAATCTCAGTATGAATACAGCTGTTCTGTGAAGCCCTCAGAGGTTTGATAAAGAACCTTAGTGAACAAACAGCATCATGAAGGCCAAGGAATACGCCAGACAGGTGAGGGATAAAGTTGTGGAAAAGTTTAAAGCAGGGTTAGGTTATAAAAAAAATATCCCAAGCTTTGAACATCTCACAGAGCACTGTTCAATCCATCATCTGAAAATGGAAAGAGTATGGCACAACTACAAACTTACCAAGACATGGCCGTCCACCTAAACTGACAGGCCAGGAAAGGAGAGCATTAATCAGAGAAGCAGCCAAGAGGCCCATGGTAACTCTGGAGGAGCTGCAGAGATCCACAGCTCAGATGGGAGAATCTGTCTATTAGTTGTGCACTACACAAATCTGGCCTTTATGGAAGAGTGGCAAGAAGAAAGCCATTGTTGAAAGAAAGCCATAAGAAATCCTGTTTGCAGTTCCTGAGAACCCATGTGGGGGACACAGCAAACATGTGGAAAAAGGTGCAATGGTCAGATGAGACCAAAATTGAACAAAATTGGCCTAAAAGCAAAACGCTATCTGTGGTGGAAAACTAACAATGTACATCACCCTGAACACATCATCCCCACCGTGAAACATGATGGTGGCAGCTTCATGTTGTAGGGATGCTTTTCTTCAGCAGGGACAGGGAAGCTGGTCAGAGTTGATGGGAAGATGGATGGAACAAAATACAGGGAAATCTTAGAAAACCTATTAAGAGTTTGCAAAAGACTTAAGACTGGGGCAGAGGTTCACCTTCCAGTAGGACAACTACCGAAAACATACAGCTAGAGCTACAATGGAATGGTTTAGATCAAAGCATATTCATGTGTTAGAATGGCCCAGTCAAAGTCCAGAGCTGAATCCAATTGAGAATCTGTGGCAAGACTTGAAACTTGTGTATATAATAGTGACCTCCCGCACTTGAAATAACAAAGACAAATTACAACCAATGCCGCTACTTAAAACAACCATAAATATCAAAACCAGTTCAAATGAAACATATATAAAACAGTGCATATATAGCAAATTTCACAGTAGCACAACAATAATACCTAATTACTTTAGTGTTCAAAACAAAAATGTAATGATCGAATAATATTCCATGTGCAAAAAAATATAAAGATAACAAAATTAAAATGTCAAAAAAAATAAAACAAAAGTCCAATAACAGTCCTGTTTAAACAATGAAAAAAAAATGTGGTGATATTCCCAGTGATGTCCTAATTAAGAAGAAACACCATAATGTATCCACCACCATATGTGTCGCATCAAACCCGCTCCCATCAGGTGGAAACTCACCAAATTTATTTGCCTACCACTCTCATGGTTAGGCTAGTAAGCCATACGAATCAGTTGTTCAAAGATTCCTTAATAGGCCAGTACACTTCTCCACAGTTCCTTGTAGAAAAGGTGAATATCCATAAGTATATGAAAAAGAGAGGCTCCACTAGTGTAATATTGTAAAGCTCAATCTTTAATCTAAAAACAATACCCAGTCCACTCACATGTAAAACATCTTGTATCAAACATTATATAGCTCATAACATAATCAAGCGATCCCCTTCAGTCTCACCACCTCCACACTGGCTACACATCTAGGGAAATGCCAATCGCTCTCACAATGTTAATGCAATGATTTAGGTTGCTGTCCAGTCACACCCCAGCGCACTTTTCCTTTCAACTTCATCACAGGGGGTGCTGAGGTGTGATTTTGGTCCATTCTTCCACACAGTCTTCAAATCTTGCAGGTTCCCTGGGCCTCTTCTATGAACTCTGATCTTTAGTGCTTTCCATGGATTTTTTTATTGGATTTAAGTAAGGGGATTGGCTGGGCCATTCTAGCAGCTTTATTTTCTTTATATGAAACCAATTGAGAGTTTCCCTGGCTTTGTGTTTGGGATCATTGTCTTGTTGAAATGTCCACCCTCATTTCCTCTTCATCATCCTGGTAGATGGCAGCAGATTTTTATCATTTTGTCATTTCTTCTTTCCATTCATGAAATGAGGTTTGCCAGTATACCATATGCTGAAAAACAGCCCCACACCATGCTGTTTCCCACCTCCAAACCTCACTGTTGGTGTGGTGTTTTTTGGGTGATGTGCAGTGCCATTTGACCTCCAAACATGGTGTGTATTATGGAATCCAAAGAGTTAAATTTTGGTGTCATCTGATCAGACTATATTATCCCAGTATTTCACAGGCTTGACTGCATGTTGTGCAGCAAACTTTAGACGAGCTTCAACATGCTTTTTCTTCAGCAATGGAGTCTTGAGTGGTGAACATGCATACGGGCCATGCCAGTTGAGTACATTACTTATTGTTTTCTTTGAAACAAATATACCTGCTAATTCCAGATCTTTTTGAAGTTCTCCACAAGTGGTCCTTGGCTGTTGGAAAACTCTTCTGACAATACTTTTCACTACTCTGTCAGAAATATTGAAAAGAGTACCTGGTTGTGGCGGTTTATAGTTAAATTATGTTATTTCCACTTCCGGATTATGGCCCAACAGTACTCACTGGAACACTCAGAAGTGTAGAAATCCTTCTGTAACAATATCATCAGTATGTTTTGCAACAATAAGGTTGCAAAGATCTTGAAAGAGCTCTTTGCTTTTACCCATCTTGAGATGTTTCTTGTGTGATGCCTTGGTAATGAGACACCTTTTTATAGGCCATCAGTTGAGACTGATGAGAACCAGCTGATATCAATTTGCACTGACAAGGGGCAGGATTGCTGTCTAATTACTGATAGATTTCAGCTGGTGTTTTGGCTTTCCATGCCTTTTTGCACCTCCTTTTCTTTATGTGTTTAATACTTTTTCCCTGTGTTATTCCATTTTATTATGCATAACTTAATTTCTGAACTTATTTGTTTTGGTTTCTTTGTATGCATGGATTGCATGGGTTGTTACCGACATGTGGTGAAAATTTAATGTCAATAGCACCTTTAGAAATATATTTGCCTAGAAAAATGGAGACATGTTCAATACTTATTTTACCCGCTGTATATTCAGTATATATAAGTATTTTTATTTTTTTTTAAATACTATATGACCTTCTGAGAGAACAGTTTTTTTTTATTATTATACTCTTTTACCATATTTATGGGATGTGGCACTGTATATAACCAGATTGGGCTCTATTTGGTTGCCGTATCATCTGCTGCCTCTTTACACGTAATGAGAGTTTGATAGAAATTAGCTATCAGCAGGACAGTTTCACATCAGCGAGGATATGAACAGCAACAGTAAACTACTGGCTTATTTCTATCCGGTCAAAGCAGATCTATATAGAAAAGATAAGTGCGCAACCAATTATCATGTAATGGTAAATGACGTTCAGTAATAAATCCTCTGAATATCAGATAGGTGAAAAAAAATCAATAAAAAACTTGTTTCAGTCCACAGTAATACAAGAAAATGTCCAATTATTTGTGCTCTATTAGTGAAAGGTGATTCACAAACAGGTGCTTCAGCAGAGTGCCTTTCCTACATAAACACACGCCTCTTACCAGAAGGATTGTATCTCACATTATAGAGATCTAAAATGCTCCAACAAAATCCAACCACCAGAGATATTGCACTCGTTAGCCACTTTGAGGGCACTCCTTTTGTGTAGGATTACCGCTCCACTTGTTACTATGTGTCCTGAGTATCCACTGAATCCGTGCAGAGCGTGCTGCTGTGAATTTTCTCATACATAGAGGGTGACAGATGAAAGAGGCTTCATGGTGTAGTACGTAAAGCCATCATTTAGTTCAAAGTAACATTGCACTTACATGTAAAAAAATCAAGCAGGAGCAAAAGAAATATCCTACACAGCCGCGGACCTCGCCTGCAGGCTGGTGCGTAGTGACGTCACATAACTCAGAGGCTCCGTTCCCAGTCAATGCCTGTTACAGGGAAACATGTCAGGTGGAGCCAATTTTTGTGACGTCGCTACACACCAAAAAAATAGATATTTGGGGGTAACACCCTACCAAACGCATGGTGCTGCTTGTAAAGACCAACAGACAAAAAAATGCATATTACAGCGCACACATGATACTTACTCCTGCCAGGCTGTTTAACCACTCCAGATCCGCGCTATTGCCATAGTACGGCTCCAGCGCGGATCTGGAATGCCGGGACGACGTCCATGGACGTCGCCCCCTGTGCGCGCTCCTCGCGCGCCCCCTAGTGGCAGCAGCGGACCCGCCGATCTCCTTCAGGAGCCTCAGAACGGGGAACCGCCGTTGTAAACACGGCGGTTCCCCGTTCTGTGACAGGGGACATACCAGATCTACTGATCCCTGTCACTGGGATCAGTTAGATCTGTTATGTCCCGGCCAGCCCTGCCCCCCCACAGTTAGAACACACCCAGGGAACATTTGTTAACCCCTTCACTGCCCCCTGCTGGTTAACCCCTTCACTGCCAATGACATTTATACAGTAATCAGTGGACATTT
Organism: Glandirana rugosa; assembly: GCA_018402905.1. NCBI lineage: Eukaryota > Metazoa > Chordata > Amphibia > Anura > Ranidae > Glandirana > Glandirana rugosa. The sequence goes on from BLSH010532494.1 coordinate 654,076, forward strand.
AAATTTCTGATCGCTGTATAAATGTCATTGGTCCCAAAAATGTGTCAAAAATGTCCGACATGTCCGCCCCAATATCGCAGTCCCGCTAAAAATTGCAGATCGCCGCCATTACTAGTAAAAAAAAAAAAAATAATAAAAACGCCATAAATCAATTCCCAGTTTGTAGACGCAATAACTTTTGCGCAAACCAATCAATATACGCCGATTGCGATTTTTTTTTTACCAAAAATATGTAGAAGAATAAATATCGGCCAAAACTGATGAATATTTTTTTTAATGGATTTGTACTTTTGCAAAAAGTAAAAAATATTGTTCTTTTTTGCAAAATTGTCGCTCATTTTTTGTTTATAGCGGCGATCAGAAATGACGCAGAGGTGATCAAATACCACCAAAAGAAAGCTCTATTTGTGGGAAAAAAAGGACGCAAATTTTATTTGGGTACAACGTCGCACGACCGCGCAATTGTCATTCAAAATGCGACAGCGCTGAAAGCCAAAAATTGGTCTGGGCAGGAGGGGGGTTTAAGTGCCCGGTAAGGAAGGGGTTAAAAGCATCTAAACGTATATAGAAAAAAATGCAAAAATACGGGGGTTTGGTCACACTGAATGGCCATGAAGTGCTTAAGCCCACTGACTGCTGCAAAGTACCCCGTTTTACCAGTGGGTTCCTACACTAACCTTAGAGTGAATGATCCTATCTCTTAAACCATGGAAGCCAACGCCTCTCTTTATGGGAGACCAGAGGACACATCCCATGGATCAGGTGGACACTGATTGGGGGTCGCCACACACCAGCCTGCAGGTGAGGTCCGCTGGCTGTGTGGGATATTTGTTTTGCTTCTGTTTTTTTTTACATGTAAGTGCAATGTTACTTTTAAATAAATGATGATAGTCGTGTGTTTAGGCTTATATAAGTAGCAGCACCATTTACATTTTCACGTATATTTCAGTTATAAACTTATTTACACGGTTTGGGTAAGCGCAGAATATTTATTTATTTAAAGCAGATCTAAAATCATTAGATGAAAAAGTATGTGTCACTGCTAAATCTACCTAAAAAAAACGTTCTTCAAACTGAAATTAATCAGATTAGGATGCTGCTGCTGGATATAAGTCAGATAAATTGTAAATAAATTAAATAATAAATAATCAATTACGCAGCTAAATATGTACTACTAATTTATGCTGTCACTGAGAATATCTGTAAAAACCATACTGTTCTGTAACATAACATGCAGCTTTAGTGCATCATCCAAGCATTTTATTTAAATGATTTGTGCATTTCCAATGTTGCCCTCAAAGCTGCATGAAATTGCATTGCATTGATACATGTCCCTGATGGCAGTGCCCAGCTTCCCATGCCATTTTATTTAGCTTGCCTATTAGCCCTGAAAATGGACATACATTAACTACAATATGTGTTCTGATAAACTTGAAGAGGATTTGCCTCTAAGTTCAGGACTGCCAAATGTTTAAACTAGATTTCCTAAACCCAAATGCACTCGGGCAAATTCAACCATCACTTCTTTTTTTATTATTTTTTTGATCAAAAACCCTGTGAGGAACAATACCAGCATATAAGGTTATATTACACCTCATGTAAGTCAATGTACTCTGTTTTGTTACCTTGGCTGTCTCTAATTGATCCTTGTGTCCTATTGTATATTTCCAGTCCTTTCATGTGCCTTTTTATTAATGGTTTTGCAAAGGAATCCAATTTACTATATAAATTATATTAATGGCTTTACTAGCCTTTAACATAACTTTCAACATAAAATATCAGCTTACAGTTTCCTCTCATATATACAAACAGGCTCATTTTATAAACCGTGCTACAGTATCTCACAAACGTGAGTACATCCCTCACATTTTTGTAATTTTTTTATTACATCTTTTCATGTGACAACACTGAACAAATAACAGTTTGCTACAATGCAAAGTAGTGAGTGTACAGCTTGTATAACAGTGTAAATTTTCTGTTCCCTCAAAATAACTCAACACATAGCCATTAATGTCTAAACCGCTGGCAACAAAAGTGAGTACACCCCTAAGTGAAAATGTCCAAATTGGGTCCAATTAGCCATTTCCCTCCCTGGTGTCATGTGACTAGTTAGTGTTACAAGGTCTCAGGTGTAAATGGTTGAGCAGGTGTGTTAAATTTGGTGTTATCGCTCTCACTCTCTCATACTGGTCAATGGAAGTTCAGCATGGCCCCTCATGGCAAAGAACTCTCTGAGGATCTGAAAAAAAAAGTGTTGCTTTACATAAAGATGTTTTACAAAAACAGAACCAGAGACAGGGTATGCAGGTCCATATGCAATGATAAATAGTACTATAATGCCACTCACCCCAATTTAGTGTCCCTCTCTTTAACCCAAAACTGCATATATGAAAAACATGAGGTGTGTTCTCTCGATAGACCAAGAGAACCAAGCGGTTAATTAGAGAGGGAAGGGCAGTACTTCAAACGTTAGAAAAAATTACTTTAATAAGTGAATAATAAAACATGACAGATGATGCAGTGGATGCTAGATAATAAACTACAAAACATGAGTATCACCAAGCAGTCCTAGAGAGACTATAGGTCTTCCAGGCTGCGTGACCTGAAACACTAAGACACACACAAGGGGAGACAAACATGGTAAAAAACGTCCGGACGTGCGGGGGAAAAAATGGTGTAATGTCACTGTGATGGATAATCGCACCGGAGTCGGTGTGTATGGACCATGGATTGGTCACAGCAAAGGAGCGGAAAATAAGCGGCAGCCGACCAGTGCGGCTATGATGCGATGATCAATCCGCGTTGAGTCAATGAACTTGGCAAGATAGTGGCATTTCCTACATTGTATCAATTGTTGGTAGGTATGAATAGATGAGTATGCCGGCTTGCACTATAAGTCACTCTGGTCAGATCAAGAAATCACCAATTAGTTCATAGGATCTAACGATATGACCATATGATCAGAGACTTGCAATGAGGGCTAGCCAATGGAAGTTGATCAGGTGCATGTACAAATACTGGTATAACGATATACATCCGATGAGTATAGTACCGGAGCATAAGTTCCACTTGTCAGTGGTATTGTACTTACAGTTGCACCGTCACTGTTAAACAGTCTTATCTATGGTGGACCCGAGTTTCCATACCTCAAACGTGCCGACCTTCCTGAACCTTCACTCCCTGGGTCCTCCGTCACAGGTACCTGTATGTGCCGTTCACCTTGATGCGCCTTGACACGGCGTGCATCAGGGATGCGGGTAGATCTGCTACTTCCTGGAGTGGAGACACGTGTGTAGGTCCTGTTTCCTGATAGGAGGCGCTTGCTTTCCAAGCCTCACTAACAGGCCGGGGACACATACAGGATCCAGCAGTGTACGTGACGCCCCACACGTCACAGAGCATTGATAACATAGAAACATAGAAAAGTGATGGCAGAAAACGACTGAGTAGTCCATCAAGTCTGCCCCTTTTTATTTTTATTTCTATTTATTTTATTTTTTTTATTTTTTTTTTTTTTTACATTAACCTTGTTGTCTGACTATAGATTTATGTTTATCCCAAGCATGTTTGAAGCTATTTACTGTTGACTCTCCCACAACCTCTGTTGGTAGTTTATTCCAATCATCAACCACCCTTTCAGTAAAATAATACTTTCTAAGATCAGTTTTGAGGTCATGTCCCCATGTTCTTGATTTTGGTTTCGTATTGAAAAGACTGCCCTCCTGAACCTTATTCTCCCCCCCCCCCCCTTGATGTATTTAAAGGTTTCAATCATGTCTCGGACAAAAGCAAAAAACAAAAAAAGGTTTCGAGCTCAACTTGCGGACCAGTCTGCCACCAAGCCAAATTCACCTGTCTAACAGTCTAGCGTTTAAAAGACAGGGGATTGGTTACACACATTTGCAAGTGTATGTGTAAGCTGCAGGCCACGACAAGGCTCCCTGTATACTGCAGACCTAGCTCTATATATAAGAGGCTTCACAGTGGAAGCACATACAATTGAATGGATAGATGAAGGACAGGTGACTGGAGGAGCCCAACCCTCCTTAAAGGTACATGGCCAGACACCCAGCCGTGGCCCCATGGCGGCTGCGGCGCTGGTATGGTACCAAAAATAGTAACTGCACAAAAAACAAAGTCACTGTCCCCCATCTATAACTGTCCACTACAGCAAGGAGCTCTCTGGAAAAGGCAGATACAGACAAAAGCAAAAAACAAAAAAAGGTTCTTTTTTTTTTTTTTTCAATCATGTCTCCCCTCTCCCTTCTTACCTCCAGACGGTACATATTAAGTTCCTGAAGTCGCTCTTGATATGTTTTATCCCCCAGACCTTTCACCACTTTTGTTACCCGTCTCTGAACTCGTTCTATGTTATCAATATCTTTTTGTAAGTGTGGTCTCCAGAACTGGACACAGTATTCTAAGTGAGGTCTCACTAAAGATCTATATAGAGGAATCAGAACCTCCTTCCTCTTGCTTGTGATCCCTCTGCTGACACATTCCAGAATTCTATTTGCTTTTACCACTGCCTGGTCACACTGTTTGCTCATTTTGCAATCATCTGAAATAAGCACCCCCAAATCTTTTTCTTCTGTAGTGCTGGCTAACACTGTACCCCCAATGCTGTAGTCTCTAAGGGGATTCTTTTTCCCTAGATGCATTATTTTACATTTAGAAATATTGAACTGCAGTCTGCACTGCTTTGACCAATCTTCCAGCAATGCCAAATAATGTTCCATGTTACAGACACCTCCAGGGATATCAACCCTATTATACACCTTTGTATCATCAGCAAAGAGACATACATTGCCCAGCAAACCTTTAGTTATATCACTTACATATAGGTTAAATAGAACAGGACCCAGTACAGAGCCTTGTGGTACCCCACTAGTGACCGGTCTCTGTTCTGAGTGAACCCCATTTACAACCACACTCTGGGATCTATCCTTTAGCCAACCACATATCCATTGAACCACCCAAGGGTTAAGTCCCAGCTTGTACAACTTTTGTATTAGATCATTATGTGGAACTGCATCAAATGCCCTGCTGAAATCAAGATAAACTATGTCCACAGCACCACCCTGGTCCAAAACACTGGTAATATAGTCAAAGAATTGAGTCAGATTTGTCTGGCACGATCTGCCCTCAGTAAAGCCATGCTGCTTTGGGTGCAGCAAGCTGTGTATTTTTAGGTGATCAATGATCCTTCTTTTCAGAAGTGATTCCATTACCTTGACTACAATTGATGTTAAACTCACTGGCCTGTAATTGCCAGCTTCTACCTTGCTGCCCTTCTTGTGGATAGGTACAATATTAGCTATCCGCCAGTCATGGGGAACTTCTCCTGTTAGAAGAGATTTATTTAAAAGATTTGTTGATGGTCCAACAACTATATCGCAAAGTTCTCTTAGAACTCTGGGATGAATACCATTAGGGCCCATTGCTTTATTAAGCTTTAACCGAGCCAGTTCCTCAGCTACCTCTGTCTCCAGAAATCCTAGAAATGAACCATCATTAATAGCACCAATATGATTCCCTAATTTGTTATCATTAGTGCAGTCTGTTTCTGAGAAGACTGAACAGAAGTAATTGTTTAAATGGTTTGCTACATCCTGGTCTCCCTCAACATATGTGTTGTGCCCAGTTTTCATTAAACTGGTAAAGGCAGTGCTAAAAAAATAATGGTGGCAACACAAAATATTACACTTTGGGTCCAATTTGGACATTTTCACTTACAGGTGTACTCACTTTTGTTGCCAGCATTTTAGACATGAATGGCTGTTTGTTGGGTTATTTTGAGGGGACAGCAAATTTACACTGTTATACAAGCTGTACACTCGCTACTTTACATTGTAACAAAGTGTAATTTCTTCAGTGTTGTCAATGAAAAGATATAATAAAATATTTACAAAAATGTGAGGGGTGTACTCACTTTTGTGAGATACTGTAAGTACAATAAACCAACTCCAACCAATCAGAATTAACTTCACAAAAAACAGACTAGTGAAATATAGATAGCATTTTACACATTGCTTCCTGCACTGTTTTATAGTTAGAAAATACTCTAATTCAGCTATACCAGGACATATGTAGTATTAACTTGCATATCTGTTTCTACTTTCTGATGATACAAACCTCTGAAACTGGAATTCACCAAAAGTTCTCCACTTAATAACAACAGCACAGAAAACAAATCTGACACCTCAGCTTTCTACCGTCCAGAAACTATATTACTAATTAGTGTCCTCTGTTTTCTTCTGTTTTAGTTAGTAAATTTAAATCTCTTTATTTTTATCACAATGATGTATGTTTATCATTGCGATGTAAGATGAAAGCACAGCATGTGAAACATTTATAGTGCACATTACTATATTTGAGGATTCCTATTTTAACAATAGTGATCCAGCTTCAATGCATTTGATTTAAAAATAAGGAAATATATGATCTTCTCTTAATTTACTTCCATATTTGTTGCACTTCAAAATTAGAGGCGAGTAGTTAATCTCTTTATTACAGAACATTTTATTCCGTTACTGATTATAAGCTGTCTTTGTGGCACAGGTGGCAGGACGGGTAACTATTAAGCATTTTCTTTACAGTCTGGCCTTTTTTAAATCTTTCTTCATAAGCAACAGTGCTGTTTTAACAAAAATTTTAGTTTAGAAAAATGGCAACAAGCTGGGCGCAGAAAGTAAACCTTCAAAACATCTTTGTTTTTATAATAATAATCTAAAAGCATGGCTTTTCAAAAATCAGTGCTCTTTAGAAAGGATGCCTGCCTGGGGAAACATACATGGGCTTCTTTTCCAAGCAGCTTTTCCAAGCATTCCTGAACATGCTTGATATCTGCCTACCTCTGGCTTATTGACTAAGTCTAGGTTCACACCTATGTGGCTGCGCTTTCTGCTTTTTTCCCACTATTTTTACAGAGATTTTGCGGCGATTTGCACTTTGCATTTTTTCATGTTTTTTTTTTTGGGGGGGGGGGGGGATTTGTTGCTAGACAGATTTAAAAAGCAAATTGCGGCAAAATCGCAACAAAATCTAGGTAAAATCAGGGAAAAACGCATCAAAAAATAACACTTGCGTTTCTGGTGCAGCTCCATTGAAGTCTATTGCATGCAAAAGGAGAACTGCAGTGAGAAAAAAGGGGGAACACCCTACCAAAAGCATGGTACTTTGCAGCAGTCAATGGGCTTAAGCACTTTATAGCCATTCAGTGTGACCAAACCCCCGTATTTTTGCTATATACGTTTAGATGCTTTTAAACAGCCTGGCAGGAGTAAGTATCATGTGTGCGCTGTAATATGCATTTTTTTGTCTATTGGTCTTACAAGCAGCACCATGCGTTTGGTAGGGCGCCCCCCCAAATATGTATCTTTTGGTATGTTAAAGTCCTGACCAGACCTTTTGGGCTGGTGAACCCCATCCTCCTTAATTACCCCCAATCAGTGTCCACCTGACCTATGGGATGAGTCCTCTGGTCTCCCATAAAGAGGAGTGTTTGCTTCCATGGTTTAAGAGATAGGATCATTCACTCTAAGGTTAGTGTAGGAACCCACTGTTAAAACGGGGTACTTTGCAGCAGTCAGTGGGCTTAAGCACTTTATGGCCATTCAGTGTGACCAAACCCCCGTATTTTTGATATATATACGTCTAGATGCTTTTAAACAGCCTGGCAGGAGTAAGTATCACGTGTGCACTGTAATATGCATTTATTTATTTAGGTACACAACTATTCTTTTATTCATTGGGATCATAATAAAGGGCCCCGCAATGGGAGTAAAGGGCCCCAGGATCAGTGGGAAAAGGGAAGAGCCCTGGCCAGGGGTCGGGGGGGGGCTTCATAATTTTTTGCACCCGAGCCCTGAAGGTTCTAGTTGCGCCTCTGCCGACTCCCCAGCTGATTTATGGCATCAACTCCTCTTTCTTCTTTACTTTAGCTTCCATGAAATGCTGTTGATGCTCTGGATTTTCTTAAACTTCCTGTGTGTTTTCCCTGTATAGGTCCATAAACTTAACTGATGGATCTAGTAACCTTATCAAACTAAGTAAGCTTCCCAGATTAGCTGTCACAGCTTAGACTTAAAGTGGAACAATTACATGCCCCATGGGACTTTTTGTGAGGGACATACATGTGATAGCCATGAACAGTAATTGATACAGAATTCTTGCAGTCATAATCATATGAGGGTGTGGTACAAAGTAAAATGATGGCAGATATATATGTGTGCATCTATAGTGCATCTAAGTTGACCCCCTGAAATGCCACAATTGGCATGTCATTTTTTTGGGGGGGCTTGGGTTTTCACAGAGTCTCGGGTCCCACTTTCTCCCCTGGTGCCGCGGAGCCGGCAGGAAGTTCGCCTTCCCTCCGTCCCACCCGGCGATCTTCTGGGACATGTCACAGGTCCCAGAAGATATGCTAGCCATTCACAGCATGCAGCTCAACTCACACATGCACAGTGCTGGCGCCATACGGATAAGGGGGAGAAGAGCGATGCTGCGGGCGGCTGGAGCCTGGGATAGATGAGTGTCCAATTATTAAAAATCAGCAGCTACACTTTTTGTAGCTGCTGACTTTTAATAGGGTGGAACTCCGCTTAAAAGAAGCACACCTGATTTGGTACCTTAATGGAAATGCTGTTTACTATTTACAAGGCAAGAAGAACATTTTAGCAGCATACAATTTGCTAATTTGGGTACAGGCTCTCCTAGACATGCCCAAGATCATTTTCTTTGATTCCTGGATATTTTTGTAGAAATGTTTTTTACAACAGTTCAGCAATGATTTTTCTTAATATTTTTCTTGCTATATTGCCCAGCTAGGTAAGTTAGAGAGAAAACCAGCAAATATGTGTATTCCAGGAACTCCCCTATGCATGGACCATCTGTCTTGGCAGTGTTTAACTATACATGTGTTCGGGGGAAGAATATGGACAAAAAAGTTGCAGTGTCTGGTGCTGGCCATTTATGATGTTACTGGATCAATTTCATGGAATTATTATCATGGATCATCATCATTGCCAGTTACTGAGTTACTAAGTTGGCAGCAAAAGGTGAGTACCGTTTTTGACCATAGCTGCTGCTCTATGTGTCAGTTGTAGCATGTGAATACATAGCAAGACCTTCAGATCTCTAACAAGTTTCTAGTGATGTAAGGTCATAACCCTATTACAAAAAAACATTTGTTACAAAATTATATGGGGATAGGTATCCTTTATTAAAGTGTTACTAAACCCACAACCAAAAATTAGTCTGTATATTCAGTAAAGCATGCTTGTTATACTCACTGTGGAACCTAAGGGGTTAATCCTCCGCATTAGGTAAAAAAGACTGTTTGATCCCATCTTCTCTGATGCGCCCCTTTTTTCACAGTCCCCAATCCATCTCCTGATAGCACAGAGACTTGGGGGCACTCTACAAATGCTCAGTTTGGTGTGTATTGCTAAAGAGTTTTTTTTTTTGGAGGGTGGATGTGATCAGCACAGGGCCCATCAGCACTGTCCAGACAGAGGGTCAGGGGTCATGCATCATAGGACAGTCAGAGGAGAATGAAAACTCCTTCTACAGGGTCCTGGGTTTAGTAACATGGTTGAGTACACATCATAAGATTTTTTTTAAAAATGTAGAATAAACTAACTCATAATTTAGTGGCTACACAAATGGGATTTTAGCTAGTTGTTTGCCAATTAGCAGACAAATACTTGTGGAGAAGTGGATTTCTGCGCCCTGCTAATCCAGTCTGCTTTGCATAAAGGGAAATATAGGGAGAATGAAAATAAAAAGAAGGGTGTCCTCGTTGTTGGAAGTAGTAAAGTTGACCATATGTGACAGCTGAATGCTATACATCAACTTTTGTTGTACCTCCTATCAGTGATCACTGCGGGAAGCAGCATCAATAAATGATGATGCTGATGCCGATGAAACATTTTGTCTTTACCAAAGCATTTACTAAAGAAAAAGTGCAAACCTTTGCATGCAAAAAAATGCTTGATTCACAAAAGCTTTCAGCCACACCAATATAACACAAAGTCATGCACAGTTCTATGCTGATAAAATTTGTTTTCACATTACTATTAATTACTATGAATAGCTGCCAGAAAGCACAAAAAAGTAATAAAAGGTAGGAAAGTTCCTGGAGGAGAATTCCTGGCCTGACATTGATGCAGCAAGACAAGTGTCAGGAATCATAGAAGCACAGGTATCCTGCATTACCTTGCAAATTATGCACATATACTATCATTTTAAAATACTGATGATTACCAGGGAAAAAAAAAACCTCTTCTAAATTTGCACATAAAAAAGACATGTCCATTTTGCAAAGCCCATTTTGTTAAGCTTGAACTATATATAACATACCACCCCCTAAAATGATTTAAAGGCTAAGTCCACCATTTAGAAAAAATAATGTATGCATTTATTTATGCAAAAAGTGCATTTATTTTTTTTTTCATAGGAGCCTGCAAAGCATCAATGGATCATGCATGCAATGCCAGGGTCCTACAGGCTCTTCCTCCAGCTCTCTGTCCATACTGAGGTATAGCCTTTCAGTTGGAGAGCTGGAGGAAGTGTCAATGGACGACCAGTGTGGTAATTACCACACTCATGTTCCATTGAGCGCTACAAGCCCATCTGCCATGGCAGCAGACAGAACTTGTAGCTTATTTATTTACAGATATCTGTGAATGAATGATATGGCTGGGCAGGCAAAGCCCATCACAGCTGCACTGATTTCAAATGTGACAGCTGCTGTGGAGGAGAAAACCCCCTGTACACTGTCACAGGAAGGGGTGGTTTAGGGGTGGGGTTTGTCATTGCCAAATGCAGCTTTAGAACCTGTATATTCTTTACAGACCAGAGCACTTTTTTAATTTCCACTATAGGCATTTTTATTCAGCAATAACTTTTGTCATTATTTAAGAAAATGGATTCATACGTACATCTGTTGCATGATTTATGTACAAATATTTAAAAAAAAACATGTGCTGTGTTAGTTTTTAAGACAAGTAGCATTACTGCACATTTTATTCTATAATTTGTCCCATTTATAAATGACATAAATTATGTTTCAGGTATACAACATGGAAAAGTTAAATAGGTTATATAGGAACACGTGTTATTTGTTTTGATCTGCAGATAAATTAAACAGATTAAATGCCATTCAACAATAATTTAGTTACATGATTTTACTTAATGGATCATGGTTCAAAAGCTCTGTTTTGCACAGTAGCAGCTTGCTTCTGTGATACAGAGTCCCGTCTGTTTTTTTTTGGAAAAGGGATTTCTTAATTTCTTCCATAAGCATCCACCTCAATACCAGAAATGAAATAATGAATCAGCTCAAAACATATTGAACAAGGTGTATTTTCACTTAGAGCAAGCAAAATCACAAATGTGCACGTTTGCACATTTGTGTTGGTCATTTACCTTTGGAGAGAGAAAATTTAAGTGAATAAGGTGTAATGGAAAAAAAGTTTTTGCAAAAATATATCCAAATAAGAAGTGCAAACCTTTGGTGAACAATTACAATTACATGCCCCGAGATAGAATACTAATATTTCTGGCTGTCTGGCAGCTTTATAAAAAAAGAGAAAATGCAAGAGTCCAGAGGTTTTTCTAAGAGCTTCCCTATACTGTTGATGTGCTGATTAGTAGATTATATTAACTGACGATGATTAGGTAGCTTTTATTTGCAGGGGGTGCGTTGAATCCTGTTGAAGTCAATAGGGGAAAGGGGATCTTGATACTAAATTCTGTACACTTTAAAGGCTGTTAGACTATTGTCAAAAAGGCATAAGGAATAGGGAACTGGGCAATGCCATTGGGGACATTTAACAAGCAAAAAACTATTTTTGAAAAACACTGTAGAGCATGGAGATGGTCTCTTTAATTCCATGTGAAGGGTGAGATTGAATAAACACCAATTTTTTTAAATGACATGCTTGAGAGATGCCTTTAAGCTGTATGTGTTGTTATGCTACAGTACAATTTGCACAGACTATGTCAGTGAACCTGAATTCTGATGTCACATATTTTGAATATGTAGTTCTTTTAACCTTTACATCTAGCATGGTTTAAATACAGAAGCAGCACCTCAACCTGATTCATTTCAACTCAAAAAATACTTTTTAGGTAGTTTTGACTGCAAAACCTGATTACATTTAGCAAACAATAATAGGCCTGAATCGACCAGTGGACGTAGTAGTCATGACAGATCTAAATAGTACAGTTTGTAAGCTGTTGTTTTACAGTAACACATTGCACTGTCCTAAACTTTTAATAAACTGTCAAAAAAAAACTTCAAAACTACAATCACGCCTTCTCCGAGCCCATAACATTACCATATTGCCAATTATACCCCAAATCCAATATATTTAAAATATAAATCAGGCATGTGCTTGTTAGAAATCACCTAGCATCAGTGAATAGGCAGCAAATTGAAAAAGAAGGGTTTACCTTGCAATATCATGACAATAACAAGAAATGTTTTTTAGGGGCTAGATAGCATCTTGGTAAAGCTGCAATTTAACAGGTGACAGCACCTTGGTTAGGTCACAGTGTAAAATGGAGAGATGAGGCAGGCTTTTATCTTGAAATAGAAACTAGAGTGTACAGTATTATGTGAGGGACAATAGCCACACATATTGTATATGGCTGGACAGTATGCAAGCATTTTGGTAAGGTGACAATGTAGGAAGGAGAGATTATGTAGATTTTACCTTGAATTAAACAATAGTCTATTATTTGAGAGACAATAGCTGCAAATATTGTACAGTACCCTGGACAGTATGCGAGCAGTTTTGTTAGGCCACAATATAAGAGTGAGAGACAGGACAGGTTTTATCCTGAAATAACATTAGAGTGTATTATCTTGGACATCAATAACCATAAATATTTATGAGTGCCTGAAAACCAGAATAGGCAAACTTTGTGCAACACAGGATTTTCCCTGCAGCAAAATTGGAAAATGAGGTCTAACTGTGGAAACATTGTGTGGGAACTGAAATAGGATGCACATGTTGACGCAAAAAACAAGACTTACCCTGTAGCAATCATTAGAAATTTGACATCAGAGGTCCAGCTGTGGAAACATTGTATTGCATTTACATTGGCCCCAGAAGATGTCCTTTAGGACGACAATTCATCAGGAGTGGACCGTGTGAATACTGCATACGAACCTTTATCATTCAACGTATCTTTTAGGTGATTTTTGTAAGTGTACACTTTGTTGCCATTAAAACATCCTATTTTTACACTATGTGGAGGCTTTTGTTTCCATTTTTGGTTATGTTTTCATGATCGAATGTGTCATTGCCTGAGTTTCCATCCGGAAGTGGAGTTCCCTGGTGTATCATCATATCCATTGGTGAAAGACCCCTCCGATTTGTATTCCATGCTGGGGTATATTCCCACAAAAGTGTGTATGACCCACGGGCTATAAGGCACGTGTGTCCAGCTAATCTGGTGAGAGCACCAATTTTATCACACATTTATGGAATATTCTTGCAATGTTCTCTCTGCACTGGATTACCTTATGATCAACCATCGCACACAATCACTGGATTGTATCAATTTATACTTGGGATGAAAGACTAAGAATTCTTTGTCCTTTTTTGAACTTTTATCACTTTATTCGGATTATATTACTGTATGGTATTCCTTCATAAGGACCACTTTGAACATTTTGTGTGTCAGTTTTGCTAAAGTTTTTTAGGACTGATTTGTATATTGGACTTCCAAAATTGTTATTTTGACTTTTTCAGTGCTGCACATATGTTTTGATTTATTTACATTTACATTGCTGAAGCACTGGAATAAGCTGCAAACTTCATGCTACAATGTAGGAATTTTTCCCTGCAGCAAACATTAGAAATTTGGCAGTTGAAGTGCAGCTGCAAAAACATTTTGTTGCCCAACTGGGGTGCTGGAAAACTGGAAAGGGCCACAGTTTAGTGCACAGTGCAGGATTTACCCTGCAGTAAGCATTTAGAATTGGGCAGCTGAGATCCAAATTCGTAAACATTGTGTTGGAGCTGTACACTTTCAGGTGCAATGCAGAATGTCCCCAGCAGCAAATATTACCCATTTGCTAGTTGATGTCTGCAACATTGTGTGGTGCCAATTTAAAGTTTGGTGTCTAGTATCAGTAACAGGGGTTTTGTAGTCATTGTTGATCTAAAACTTGCTCAAAGGGAGTTGGTCCACACTGTCCTGGGACAGGCAGATTCTCCTCTCTGTAACAAAGCTTCAATTAAAAGAGAAGTATGGGAAGTATAAGGAAAAAAATTTAACCACTTCAGCCCCAGAAGGATTTACCCCCTTCCTGACCAGAGCACTTTTTGCAATATGGCACTGTGTCGCTCTAACTGACAATTGCGCGGTCGTGTGACGTTTTACCCAAACAAAATTGACGTCCTTTTTTTCCCACAAATAGAGCTTTTTTCTACTTTTTGCTATAATACATATCCAAAAATGATTTATAAAAAAAACAAATATATTCTTCTACATATTTTTGGTAAAAAAAAAAAATCGCAATAGGCGTATATTGATTGAGTTGCACAAAAGTTATCGCGTCTACAAACCATGGGAATAGATTTATGGCATTTTTATTTATTTATTTTGTTTTACTAGTAATGGCAGCGATCTGCGATTTTTATTGGGACTGCAACATTGCCGCGGACAGATCAGACACTTTTGACACTTTTTAAGGGCCAATGACATTTATACAGAGATCAGAGCTAAAAATAGCCACTGTATAAATGTCACTGGCAGGGAAGGGAAGGGAAACTCTTGGGGGCTATCAAGGGGTTAACTGTGTTCCCTCACTGTGTTCTAACTCTGTGGGGGCTGGGCTGGCCGGTAGACATGTGCACAGCGAAAAAATTTGTTTTGTTGCGTTTCGATTTGTTATTTACATAAATTCATTTAGTTGGATTTGTTTCATTCGTATAATTCGTTTTCAGAATTTGTTTCATTTATTAGTTTTTGAATTCGAAAAGTTCTCAAATTCAAATCGTTTTCAAATTCAAATTGTTTTCAAATATGAACTGTTCTCAAATTCTAATCATTTTCGAATTTGAACAGTTTTCACATTGAAATAGTTTTCCAAATTCCAAGGATATTGGGTTGGAGTGGAAAGTGGAGGAATAGAATGGAAACCGATAGAATACAATAGAGGGGAATATAACAGAAAATGAAAGAATATAATGTGGCGGAGTGGAACAGAGCTGCTTTACTCTGTTGTATTCTATTCTTTTGTTTTCTGTTATATTCCTTTCTAGCCTATTGTTTCTTTCTGTTCTATTCCTTTGTTTTCTATTCTATTTTGTTCTCTTTGGAAATTGGAAAACGATTGAAATTCAGAGTTTTCAAATTTGAATTTCAAAACTATTCGAATTTGAAAACTTTTCGAATTTGAAGACTATTCGAATTTGAAAAATATTCGAAAACGATTCGAAAGTGATTCGAATTTCGTCTGAATTTTTTTTTCGTTATTTCAGATTCATTTAAATTCGGTACTATTGTAATTTGGAAATTCGGATACATCCGAATTTCTGCAATACGAAATTTTGAATTTAACTGAATTTTAATTTTAATTTGAATTTTAATTTGGAATGAAATGAACCGCACATGTCTACTGGCTGGGGCATGACAGATCTGACTGTTCCCAATCAGAAAGAAAGATATATTTCATTAGCAAGAGGGCAACAGCACACCAGATTCTCTAGCTGCACTCCCTACCAGTGACCAACCAGCCTCTGAACACACATTGAAGATGATGCTCTTATCCTTACAAAAAGATTTAAGAAATTAGCTTTGCTCTTCCTTGTCTACTCTCCACTCCAAAGTAGATGACATAGAGGAGCGCACCGATGTGTTAGAAAAACAAGCTGCTACACAAGCCTCTGCACAACAAGAGACTTTCGATGCTCTTCACAAACACACTGAAGACATCCAATACCTTCAAGCTAAAGTGGCAGACCTCAAAGACTGCTCAAGGGGGAACAATATTACATTTCGGGGTATACCCGAAACCATCAAACCACCAGAACTCATGCCATACCTCCAAAAAATGTTCCTCAAGCTAATTCCGCAACTTTCACAGGCTGACATCTCCATTGATCGGGCACATAGGATCGCCAAACCAAGCTACCTTCCTGACATGGTCCCTAGAGATGTGCTAGCTCGTATCCATTTCTTCCAAATAAAGGAAAAACTCATGTCTGCAGCACGTTCAAGTAAGACACTACCAGTTCCCTACTCCAACATCTCTCTCTACACATACTTATCGGCTGCCACTGCACGTAACAGGAGAGAGTTCAACCAGGTTAATACAATCCTTCAAGAACGCAACATACCTTACAAATGGGGCTTCCCAGCTAAATGAATTGTGCCGTATCAAAACCAA
Source organism: Glandirana rugosa (assembly GCA_018402905.1). Taxonomy (NCBI): domain Eukaryota; kingdom Metazoa; phylum Chordata; class Amphibia; order Anura; family Ranidae; genus Glandirana; species Glandirana rugosa. The sequence goes on from BLSH010532494.1 coordinate 670,487, forward strand.
CCAACTAACATCCTCTCTCCAAAAGAAGGCATCAAATGACTGCTGAATTGGGGCATCATTTCCACACCTCCTCCACCCTTGGAGCAATGCAGATCACAAGATCCTACCCACGGTCGATCACACCTCAACCGGCCTCTTGGCCGTGAACAGCATCGCTACTGAATCTCAGCTATACACAGGCCCATGCCTGTCACCACCATTAGACTCATTCACTACCCAATGAGCAACAAAAGTCCCAGCTGAGTATATTTGTTTCCACTGTTAACTTTTCTTTTTTTTGGTTTACTCAGGCTTACTTAAACCCCCCCGGGTTAAGATAGGGTGCGAGGCACTCTACGAATAATGCAGTATTGTTAGCCAACTATTATAAGTCATAGTGTAATGAGGACCACATACCTGATAGTTGAGCCTGTCTCTTGTAGAAGGAGATCTCTCATACAGCCCTGGCTCAGAGCCCACTGGAGTGGGGACAGTGATCTCGTGAGCACAGCGAGGTAAGAGTGCCTCTTGTCAGCAGCTGTAGACCGGATGCTGGAAGCAGAGCTTGGAACACTGGATAGCAGACGGGCTGGAATAGGAACAACAGCAGACGATCAACAATCACAGTAGCTGGATGCAGGCAGGCTGGAACACTGGACAGCGGACAGCTGGAACAGCAGCAGCAGATCAGCAATCACAGTAGCTGGATACAGGCAGGCAGAATCAGCAGACAAGGGATGGTTGGAGAACAGGCCGGGTTGAATAACAGGTATCAGGCTAGCAGAAGAAGTGACATCAAACAAGCCGGGTCAGGATTGGAGAAGGTAGAATGGTCTAGGTAAGCCGGGTCGAGCGGGTAGTTGATCAGGTAGCAGATAACGGATAGCAGGTATCAGGAACGGACTAGCTGCAGATCAAACAGCACTTCAGCCAAAGCCTGACTTCCTTTTAAAGGCCCATGTGATGAGCTGACAAAGATGCTGGGTCCTAGAGCCCTCCTGCTCTGACAGATTCTAGATCCTAGAGTCCTCCTGCTCTTGGTGTCCTGACAACATCCCTGCGCATGCATACATGTGCGCACTTCTGAACGGTCGTGGGAACCTTCGCTTGAATCCGTGAGAGCATGCGAACAAGCGTGCACGATCGCAACGCTCGTCTGCATCCCTGACACATAGTTTCTGCTATTTCAGTTGTTTTTCTTTCGGCAGCATTACAACTATTTCTGCTAATAATCTACAAATTACTGTTGTTAACCTACGCATAGACGCTGTGTGTGCGAATTAGCAGGTGTCCTCTCGTATTCTCCCATACGCCATCTACTGTAGACCATACCTATTCTCCATTATGGCCCTTAACATTGCGTCATTTAACGTGAAAGGCCTCAACTCACCTTTTAAACAACAGTTGTTCTGGAAGGAAACCCTGAAACTAAAAGCGGATATTATTTGCGCCCAAGAGACCCACTTTTCAGCCCTAAAACCTCCCTCATGCAATCACAAACCATATCCCCTATGTTTTCTGGCCAACACCCCTAAGAAAAAAGTCGGAGTACTAATAGCTATACGCTCCATAGTATCCTTTAACTTAATACACGCAGAAATTGACCCACTTGGAAGGTATATTATTCGACATGCCTCCTTTAATTTAACCACTTCAGCCCCGGAAGGATTTCACACTTTAGGACCAGAGCCCTTTTTGCGATTCGGCACTGCGTCGCTTTAACTGACAATTGCGCGGTCGTGCGACGTTGTACCCAAACGAAATTTGCGTCCTTTTTTCCCACAAACAGAGCTTTCTTTTGGTGGTATTTGATCATCGCTGCGTCATTTTTGATCGCCACTATAAACAAAAGAAGAGCAACAATTTTGCAAAAAAACCCAAATTTCTTACTTTTTGCTAAAATACAAATCCAAAAAAAAATATAAAAAAACATTTTTTTCACCGTTTTTGGACGATTTATGTTCTTCCTCATATTTGCGATAAAAAAAAATCGCAATTGGCATTTATTGATTGGTTTGCGCAAAAGTGGCCGCGTTTACGGACGATGAGAATTCATTTTTGGGGTTTTTATTTTTTTTTATTTTTTACTAGTAATGGCGGCGATCTGCGATTTTTAACAGTACTGCGATATTGGGGCAGACATGTCGGATCATTTTGACACTTTTTTGGGACCATTGGCATTTATACAGCGATCAGTGCTATAAAAATGCACTGATTACTGTGTAAATGCCATTGGCAGTGAAGGGGTTAACCTGCAGGGAGAGTTCTAAGGGTTAACAGTGTTCCCTAGGCGTGTTCTAACTGTGGGGGAACTGCCCTAGCAGGGGAAGGGGAGCGATCACAGCTTCCGTGTAGAGGAAGGCTGTGAACAGCCCTTCCCCCTTCACAGAACGGAGGTCCGTGTTTACTTACACGGACCTCCGTTCTTTCACTCCGGGGGGGGGGGGCATCGCAGGTAGCCGGCGGCGATCGAGGCCGTCGCACCCGCTCCCTGGCCTTCCCCAAACACAGTGCGTGATCTCGCAGCCGCCGTCAGATGACGGCGATTTGCGATATTGCACCACTTTGTCGCCGTCGACCTGCGGTTCGCGGTCGGCAAGTGGTTAATAACCGCACCATGACTATGGTCAATCTTTATGCTCCTAACACCCACCATGCGCAGTTCTACAGTACTGTCATGGAGAAATTGACACCCTTCCGCCAACAACCCCTTATCATTTGCGGGGATTTCAATCAAATTGTCGATCCAGCCCTAGATTCCTCCAATGTATCCAGAAAACACTTCACATCCCTCACAAATCTTTTACATACTGAGACCTATATGATCCATGGAGATGTTTGCATGATACTGAAAAAGACTTTACCTTCTACTCGCACACACAAAGGTCCATTTACTCCAAACACGTGTCCATATTTAAGGTGAAACACAGAGGCCAGGACATTGTGTAAAACTGTATATATCCTTTATTTCCTTTAGCATACACTAAAAATGCCCCCCCCCCCGTATAATTCACCCTTACCAGACACTGAAGTTAAAAGCACGTATCATTATATGCAGACGCCAGCCATCTCCAAGACTTGTTCAGACTCCATGATCAGCTACGATAAACCTCCTTCGCTCCTCCGATCAGCGGGGAGATGGGGGACGGGACATCTGCTGTCTAGCATTGCTGTACAGCCCAATCACGACGTGTTTCTGGTGATTGGCTGTACGGACTGTCGGCAACATCTATGTACCCTCCCTCTGGGTGAACCCTTAGTAGAGAAACGGTCATATACGGTGTCTCAGGTGCCCAAGGAAGGACAGCGTCAGCATTTACAATTGACAATACACAGCTGCATAGCTCTATATGTACAGTGCTGCCCATAATTATTCATACTCCTGGCAAATTTTGACTTAAAGTTACTTTTATTCAACCAGCAAGTAATGTTTTGACGGGAAATGACATAGGTGTCTCCCAAAAGATAATAAGACGATGTACAAGAGGCACTATTGTGGAAAAAAAACATTTCTCAGCTTTTAGTTACATTTGAGCAAAAAGTGTCCAGTCCAAAATTATTCATACCCTTCACAAACTGTCACAGTCTGTGGGAAAATCAAAAGTTCTATACCATTCCAAATAGTCCAATCTGTTCTAAAGCATCCTAATTACCCTGATTAATTGGGAACAGCTGTTTTAATCAACTCAACAGGTGAAAAACAGCAGCTCTCTGCAGTTGGTTTGTGGACAGTCATGGCTAAGACAAAGGAGCTCAGTGAGGACCTGCTGCTGCGCATTGTGGCTGCTCACAAGTCAGGAAAGGGCTACAAGGCCATTTCTAAATGTTTTCAAGTTCCAGTGGCAACAGTATTATTAAAAAATACAAGATGTTCCGCACTGTGGAAAATCTCAGAGGACGTGGCCGGAAGCCAAAAGTGACACTTGTGCTGGCCAGGAGAATAGTTAGAGAGGTGAAAAAGAATCATCCAAGGATGACCACCAAGGCCATCCTGGTGAATTTGGGCTCTGCTGGTGGCAATGTCTCAAGGCAGACAATCCAATGGAGACTGCACACTGCTGGGTTCCACGGATGCAGACCAAGGACCACTTCTCCAGATAAGGCACACAAAAGCTTGCTTGGCCTTTGCAAAAGCTCATCTGGACAAAGAAGAAGACTTCTGGTCTTCTGTGTTATGGTCAGATGAAACAAAAATTGAATTGTTTGGTCACAATGATGTTTCCTTCATTTGGCGTAAAAAAGGAGAAGCCTTCAACCCAAAGAACACCATCCCCACTGTCAAACATGGTGGTGGGAACCTAATGCTTTGGGGGTGCTTTTCAGCCAATGGATCAGGGAACCTAATCACAGTAAACGGCACCATGAAAAAAGAGCAATACATGAGGATTCTCAACGACAACATCAGGCAGTCTGCAGAGAAACTTGGCCTTGGGCACCAGTGGACATTTCAGCATGACAATGACCCAAAACACACAGCAAAAGTGGTGAAGAAATGGTTAGCAGACAACAACATTAACGTTTTGGAGTGGCCCAGCCAGAGTCCAGACTTGAATCCAATTGAGAATTTGTGGAGGGAGCTAAAGATCAGGGTGATGGCAAGAAAACCCTCCAACCTAGATTTGGAGCTCATTGCTAAAGATGAATGGGCAAAAATACCTGTGGAGACATGCAAAAAGTTGGTCTGCAATTATAGGAAGTGTTTGATTGCTGTAATAGCCAATAAAGGCTTTTCTATTGATTATTGAGAAGGGTATGATTAATTTTGGACTGGAGACTTTTTGCTCAAATGTAAATAAAAGCTGAGAAATTTTTTTTTCCACAATAGTGCCTCTTGTACATCGTCTTATTATCTTTTGGGAGACACCTATGTCATTTCCCATCAAAAAATTACTCGCTGGTTGAATAAAAGTAACTTTAAGTCAAAATTTGCCAGGGGTATGAATAATTATGGGCAGCACTGTGTATTTAATCCGTCTTAAGTAGAGTTGAGCGAACCCAAACTGTAAAGTTCGGGTTCATTCCAGACTTTAGGGTGTCTGTGTCCCGAACCCAAACCCGGACATTTTAGAAAAAGTCCGGGTTCGGGTATTTTTTTGCGCCTTTTGAATAGCTGCAGGGCAGCCAATCAACAAGCGTTTCGCTCGTTTGTCCTTAGAAGCCATCACAGCCATGCCTACTAATGGCATGGCTGTAATTGGCCAGTGCATCATGTGACCCAGCCTCTATATAAGCTGGAGTCACGTAGCACTGCATGTCACATCATCTCATACTAGTGTAGGGAGAGGATCCTGCTGCTGTGAGGGACAGATTAGCTTTAGAAAATCATCTCATACTAGTGTGGGGAGAGGATGCTGCTGCTGCTGTGAGGGACAGATTAGCTTTATAAAATCATCTCATACTAGTGTAGGGAGAGGATGCTGCTGCTGTGAGGGACAGGTTAGCTTTAGAAAATCTGTTAAAAACAGCGATTTATTGGTGGGTGGGTGCTAGAGAAGATTTTTGTTTGCTAGAGTACATTTTGTTTGCTAAGCAAAGTGCCTCATATAAAACCTAAGCAATTTTTCTGTTTGTTAGGTGGGCGTTTGCAGCCATTTTTGCAAGTGTGTGTCAGGGACACAACTTTAATCGTGTTCTGTTAGTTCAGTTGGCAAATTTTTGGCATACTGTTTTACATTGCAGTTAGACAAATTTAAAATTTTGCAAGAAATGCGGCCAGCGGGGCATTTCTTGCACAAAATTAAAAAGTGTGTCTACATTGCTGGTTTAAAAAAAATATATATTCTAAATAATACATATGCGGCCAGTGGTGCATTTCTTGCACAAAAATAAAAAGTGCGTCTACATTGCTGGTTTAAAAAAAAAAGAATAATAATTTATTATTCTTTTTTTTATTATTAATAAATAGTGCTACATAGTACATTTGCACCTTGCTGTGCATTTCTTGCACAAAATTAAAAAGTGTGTCTACATTGCTGGTTTAAAAAATATATATATTCTAAATAATACATATGCGGCCAGTGGTGCATTTCTTGCACAAAAATAAAAAGTGCGTCTACATTGCTGGTTTAAAAAAAAAAGAATAATAAATAGTGCTAAATAGTACATTTGCACCTTGCTGTGCATTTCTTGCACAAAATTGCACATTGCCGGTTTAAAAAATAATACAAATTTGTGCTAAATAGTACATTTGCGTCCAGAATGAGGAGAGCATCAAATAAGGGACGTGGTCGTTGTCGTGGTGCTGCTGGTGCTGCTGGTGCTGCTGGTGTTGGTGGTGTTGGTGAAGCTCCTGTTGCAAGAAGAGAACGTGGTCGATCTGTGCCAGTTACACGCACAAGTGAAACACCTTCCTCAAGTACGAGTAGCCGACAGAACCTTCAACATTATATGGTAGGCCCGAATGCCGCTCAACGAATGGTGAGACCAGAACAAGTGCAGGCGATAGTAGATTGGGTGGTTGACAATGCCTCCAGTTCCTTCACATTGTCTCCCACCCGGTCCCTTGCTGAAAGCTCAGAGTTGGCACCTGAACCCCATGGCATCTGTCTTTCACCTCAGCCCCTTGTAAATCAGCCAATCAGTCTGAGCCCCAAGTCATGCAGCAGTCTCTTATGCTTTTGGATGACTCTGCTGGTGTGCTTTCCGTGGGCCATCCACAAAGCCCTGCCCCAGAAGTGGAAGACATTGAGTGCACCGATGGCCAACCACTTCTGTTTCAGGATGAGGACATGGAAACACCACCGCAGCACGTCTCTGATGATGACAAAACACGGGTGCCAACTGCTGTGGCTTTCTACAGTGTGCAGACTGACAAGGAGGGCAGTGGTGAAGAGTGGGTGGAAGATGATGTGGAAGATGATGAGGTCCTAGACCCCACATGGAATGAAGGTCATGCGAGTGACTTGTGCAGTTTGGAGGAAGAGGTGGTGGTCGCACAGAGGCACCAGCACAGCAAAAGAGGAAGCAGGTTGCAAAAGCGGAGCGACCATCCCCTAGACGGTATGCCTGCTACTACCCACCGCACCCAGGGACCTAGCACACCAAAGGCAGCTCAAAGGAGTTCCCTGGCGTGGCAGTTCTTCCAACAATATGCTGATGACAAGACATGAGTGGTTTGCACGCTGTGCAATCAGAGCCTGAAGCGAGGCATAAATGTTCTAAACCTAAACACAACCTGCATGACCAGGCATCTACATGCAAAGCACAAGCTGCAGTGGAATAAGCACATCAAAATCCAAGAAAGGTCTCGGGCTCCTCCTGCTTCCCTTTCTGCTGCTGCCTCTGCCTCTTCCTCCACCTCTACAGTGCCAGTGTCACCTGCCACCCAGCAAACAGACGATGTGACAGCAATGCCACCATGTCTGCCACCGTTCCCAAGCATTTCCACACTGTCCCATGGAAGCTTATAGCTGTCCATCTCCCAAACACTGGAGAGAAAGAGGAAGTACCCCCCTACCCACTCACGATCCCTGGCCCTGAATGCCAGCATTTCAAAATTCTTGGCCTTTGAAATGCTGTCATTCCGTCTGGTGGACACGGACAGTTTTAAAAACCTGATGGTGGTGGCTGTCCCACAGTACGTGGTTCCCAGCTGCCACTACTTTTCCACGCTAGCCATCCCTTCTCTGCATAAACAAGTCGGGGACAAGATCAAGTGTGCACTGCGCAACGCCATCTGAGGAAAGGTCCACATAACCACTGATACATGGACCAGTAAGCACGGGCAGGAACGCTATATCTCGCTAACTGCACACTGGGCAAATGTAGTGGTGAGTGGGCCTGAGGCAGATAGCAGTTTGGCGCATGTCCTTCCACCACCGAGAATTGCAGGGCATTTCTCTTTGCCTCCTGTTGCCTCCTCCTCCTCTACCACCTCCTCATCCTGTTAGCATAACACCTTCACCACCAACTTCAGCACATCCAGGGGGAAACGACAGCAGGCTGTTTTAAAACTGATATGTTTGGGGGATAAACCCCACACTGCGCAGGAGCTGTGGAGGGCATTGAACAACAGACTGATGAGTGGTTGTTTCCACTGAGCCTCAAGTCTGGCCTGGTGGTGTGCGATGATGGGCCAAATCTCGTAGCAGCTCTGGGCCTAGCCGGTTTGATGCACATCCCTTGCCTGGTGCATGTGCTGAATTTGGTGGTGCAGAAATTTCTAAAAAACTACCCGGATATGTCAGAGCTGCTGCACAAAGTGCAGGCCATCTGTGCGCGCTTTCGTCGTTCTCACCCTGCCGCTGCTCCTCTGTCTGTGCTGCAGAGGAACTTCGGCCTTCCCACTCACCGCCTCCTATGTGACGTGCCCACAAGGTGGAACTCCACCTTGCACATGCTGGAGAGACTGAGCGAGCAGCAGCAGGCAATAGTGGAGTTTCAGCTGCAGCATGCACGGGTCAGTCGTTCTGCGGAACAGCACCACTTCACCACCAACGAGTGGGCCTCCATGCGAGACCTGTGTACCATATTGCAGTGTTTCGAGTACTCCACCAACATGGCCAGTGCCGATGATGCTGTTCTCAGCATTACTATCCCACTTCTATGTCTCCTTGAAAAAACACTTCGGGCGATGATGGAAGAGGATGTGGCACAGGAGGAAGAGGAGGAGGAAGAGGGGTCATTTCCACGGTTATCAGGCCAGTCATTCACAAGTGGCTCGGAGGGTGGGTTCCTGCACCAGCATAGGCCAGGTAAAACATTTTCAAGCCAGGGCACAGTTCTGGAGGATGAGGAAGACGAGGATGATGAGGAGGAGGAGGAGGAACCGTGTTCACAGCAGGGTGGCACCCAACGCAGCTTGTGGGCATCACTGGAGCATGGCTGGGGGAATACGGAGGACACAGATGATACACCTCCCACAGAGGACAGCTTGTCTTAGTCCTGGGCAGCCTGGCACACATGAGCGACTACATGCTGCAGTGCCTGCGCAACGACAGCCGAGTTGCCCACATTGTAACTTGTGCTGGTTACTGGGTGGCCACCCTGCTGGATCCCCGTTACAAGGACAATGTGCCATCCTTAATTCCCTCACTGGAGCGTGATCGGAAGATACGCGCTACAAGCGCACGCTGGTAGACACGCTCCTGAGGGCATTCCCAAATGACACCGGGGTTCAGTGGAAGCAGAGGAGGAGGAAGAGGTCGCAAACGCAGCTGTGGCACCGCCAGCACCTCAGAAGGTAGGGTTAGCATGGCCGAAATGTCGAAAAGCTTTGTCAGCAGCACACCACAACAAACAGCACCACCAGCTGATAGGCAACGTCTTAGCAGGAGGCAGCATTTCAGCAACATGGTGGAACAGTATGTGTGCATACGCCTACACATACTGACTGATGGGTCTGCCCCATTCAACTTCTGGGTCTCCAAATTGGGCACATGGCCTGAGCTTACCCTTTATGCCTTGGAGGTGCTGGCCTGCCCTGCAGCCAGTGTATTGTCTGAACGTGTGTTTAGCACGGCAGGGGGCGTTATCACAGACAAGCGCAGCCGCCTGCCCACAGCCAACATGGACAAGCTAACATTTATTAAAATGAACCAGGCATGGATCCCACAAGGCTTGCCTTTACCTTGTGCAGGATAGACATTTATACCAACCTCACACAGCCATTGGTATACTTAAGTGAACTTATTCTTTTTTTTTTTTAATATGTCTCAATATTTTGGGGGGCTACCCCAATTAGAAAAAAAAAACAAACAAACAAAAAACAGTGTTAGCTACCTCCTCCTCCACCGCCACTTCCACCTACACCGCCACGGTCACCGCCTCCTCAACCGCCTACTCCACATCCACCTCCTCCATTTTTTATTTTTTTATGTGATTTTAAGTTATTTCCCTTTCCACATTTGTTTGTAGGGCACTTGTCCTACTCTTACTCCCATTTTCCTTCCTTTTGCAGCCCCCTAGCCCTTTCCAGGGCTTTTTTAGAGCCATTTTAGTGCCCAAAAGTTTGGGTCACCATTGACTTTAATGGGGTTCGGGGTCAAGTTCGTGGCCGAACTCGAACTTTTTCGCGAAGTTCCGCCGAACCCGAACATCCAGGTGTCCGCTCAATTCTATTGATTACTTCATATTGTTATGGACTGTCACTTATCACTGGGTGATGTTTAACATAGTGTATATCAGTTTGCATTGTAGTGACTTTAGCGCTGCTTATGTTATTTGATTTGTATTGTATTTTGATTCATTTATCAATTTAAAGTGGCTGCTGTGTTTGTAAAGTGTTTGCTGGATACTTGGTCTTATGTCTGTAGTGGCGCGGATCTATGATCTATTCCAGTAGGTGGGCCCAATATATTTAGATCTCCTCTTTGCATACTTGATATTTCCCTAACAAACTGGACACAAGCAGGGATCACCTCAATTAGCCACCTTTACGACAACTCTGAGCTTCTCTCCTTCCGGCAACTACAGACTAAATTTAACATCCCTAGCACTGATCTATTTAAATTCTTCAGAATTCGTTCAGTACTCTCAAAATCCACCTGGGCTAGTAACCTCATTTTTTTGCTTATACTGCGATTCTATAAGGCAACCAATAACAGGAGTAAAGGTATTTCTTATTTTTACAAACTACTTGCCCACCCAGTACTCATCTCGAAATCCGACATGTTGCTGAACTTTGAAAGTCAACTGGACTGTAGGTACTCGCCTCATCAATGGCATTGCCCATTGGGAAGGGGTTCAAAAAATCTTCCACAACTGGTACCTCACTCCTGCCAAACTCGCCAAGATCTACCATACGTTGCCTGCTATCTGCTGGAGAACCTGCGGTCACATTGGATCACCCATGCACATCTGGTGGACTTGCCCCAAACTACAACCTCTTTGGACGACAGTCACCAGATTTCTCTCAGACATTCTCCAAGCTCCAATTTGCCTCTCCCCGCAAATTATACTGTTGGGGCTTGAATTCGATTCCTGGCCAAAAGCCTCTCACTCGATCTTGACACACATCCTCATCTCCATTAGACTATCCATCGCCCAAAAATGGAAAACATTGGAACCCCCCTCTATCTCTGACATAACTGCCTCCTTGAACAATCAATGCCTGATGGAATACAGTGCCTCGCGAAAGTATTCGACCCCCTTGAACTTTGCGACCTTTTGCCACATTTCAGGCTTCAAACATAAAGATATAAAACTGTCATTTTTTGTGAAGAATCAACAACAAGTGGGACACAATCATGAAGTGGAACGAAATTTATTGGATATTTCAAACTTTTTTAACAAATAAAAAACTGAAAAATTGGGCATGCAAAATTATTCAGCCCCCTTAAGTTAATACTTTGTAGCTCCACCTTTTGCTGCGATTACAGCTGTAAGTCGCTTGGGGTATGTCTCTATCAGTTTTGCACATCGAGAGAGTGAAGTACTAACACAGGGTGAACAACAACTAAGAAGTGTTTTTTACTGTCAAAATATAGAAATACAAACTTCGGACTTTACACCGTTTTCCAGCGTTTCAAGTTCCCCCAGCTTATGAAAGCGCTCCGTGACATAAGGTAGTCCGTAACTAACAAGTT
>BLSH010532494.1:701646-712028 GCA_018402905.1 Glandirana rugosa
GGAGCATAGCCTTAACAATGATAATATTGGTCAATCTTTGTTGGTTTTAATTGAATATGTTTTAATATGTATATATAATAAAGGCAGATGTCATTTTTAAAGCGCAACTCCACTTTTGTTGAGAAAACATTCCCCTCTGGGTGAGCTATATACACTGGAAGGATTTTTAACATACTTTGTTACAGATTCCTACCTTTTGTTATTCTGAAGAAATCATTGTTTGTTCTTCTGTGCCCCTGTGTTGAGTGAGTCTTATGAGAGTGGTTTCATAATTATCAACCAGCTGCTGCAGAATCAGGGCTCTAATGAGTAAAGTTGCAAGGTCTGCATCCCTTTGGACATTATTTCCTATTGGGAATATCTCATCAAAAATGACATTTTTGTTGCAGGGGGTACCTGAAATCTGACTTGTATCTTATTGTGGACTTCTGGGAAAGTCAGCGAGCCAATCACACAAGCAGGAAATGATGTTTCTGGGGGGTGTGCTGTACACACTCTGTGTACAGAACACCTCCAGGTAGCCATATTGAATTGCACTTTACAGAAAATTACAGAGCTACAGATTGAAAAGGAAAGGTAATTTTTAATAACATTCAATCACAATATGACTTGTGTCGCAGTTGTACAGTATATGCTATTTTTTTTTTTTTTTTGCTATTTTTTTCCCATGAAAGTGGAGTTACCCTTTAATCATATCATATGGATTTTTGTTGCTCTTAAAGTCCCTAGTAGAGGAAAGCTAAAGTGCGATTTGTAATATTAAGGGATGGTGACAACTTTTTTTGGTGTCAATCTTTTCTACTCTTTTAAGAATAATTCCACATTCTAAACACAACTTTATATTTTTTATGTAAATGCAAAAATGATATCATCTGGGACCTAGTATGTAGCTTTCATTGCAATTTGAAACATTTACCTCAGATATTTAGATTGGGAGATTCATACAAATATTTTATTGAATAAACTGAAAACTGTTTTGCCCCAAATTACCTATATTTGGCTTTCTCCAGGATAAATAATGTTTTTAACTCCTTTGTACTGCTTGCTGACCTGCCCAGAGACTCCGTTGTGGAGAAAGTCAGTGAGGTGCCCTTGTGTAGAAATAACATTTGGGCCCCAATTGTTATTATCATAATGCAAGCAATATACTGTATGCATTATATCTCTTTGAAGCATGGGATAAAATAATTATCTTTAGGGAAGTGTTAATTTCATGCAAAAAATTCACACCAAAATTATGTTTATGTTTGTAAACTAAAAAACATAGAAAAAAAAACATAGGTATCGCCCTTTGGGACTTTATATGAGGTGTGCACAATTGGTCGATGAAATTTACAAATATAAATACAATAAAAACATTTATTGCAGAAATATCACACATGAAAGAGTAGCAAAAACATTTTTTTATATTCAAACTTTTTCACATTTCCCCTTTTCCTTTTAGGGATTACTTTTTCCAACATCCCTTTTCACATATCTGCAGCTTTGCACACACTCCTCCTTGGCCTTATTATCCGTCCTACCATCGCAACAGGTTGGTTTATAAATGCATTCTTGCATTCCAGTACATACGTCATGATTACTTTGCCAATTTAGCAATGTTTGATTATACATATATTATATTATATTATATTATATTATATTATAGTTGACACCTAAACGGATTATCTAGGACCTCCATGGTCACTCATTTCTACCAATGCCATGTTCGCCTTCCCATTGTTGCTCGGTTGGGGTTTTGGTTGGCTCTGCTCCCTCGGCTCCCTTCCCAAGCACATACTGCTGCTATCCTCAGTGAACATAGCCACAGGCACCTAGGCCTTGCCGATTGGTGAGTATGGGGTCTTTCCTTCTCTGTAAGGCCCCTCATAGCATTTGTTCTTTATTTATTTATGTGTTACATTATCTTTTTGATTATTCATTTTCAGATATATCCTACATGCATCCACCCCTAAAGAGTGAGTCACATCTTGCAAAACGCGTCGGGTGTTTTAATCTTATGTATACTTATGTATTTCAAATGCAATACAATCTATAACCATGTGCAAAATTGTATCGGTTTTGCCTTTGTTTTTGCTACTCTTTCATGTGTGATATTTCTGCAAAAAGTGTTTTTATTGTATTTATATTTGTTAATTTCATCAACCAATTGTGCACATCTCATAAAGTCCCAAAGGGCAATACCTATGTTTTTTTTATTGTACTAATAGGGATGGAGGTGTGTCGCAAAGGTGGCACCAGACCTTTCTTTCTTCTATTTATATGTTTGTAAACTAAACTGAAGAGAAATTTATCATGAAACAAAACATCAAATGGAGTTAAAATAACTCTTTGCGAATTGACCCTAACATGTAACTGTCATATTATCTTATGTTCTATCATACCAGTAAAGCAAATTATGTAAATCACAATTCCATCATCCAGAAAAGACACATTATATCACCCAGAAAGAATATAGACTACAAGAGCGCATTATATGACTCTGCAAAAATGTATGCAAAGATTATATCACTCAACAAGAATGTAGATACAGATAACATATATTTTATATATATATATATATATATATATATATATATATAAACCATTTTATGCTGTAAATTCATTTTTATTACCTAGCAACATTATTCAGCAAGCACCATCTCCTCTAAGGTAATGTTCCCTCAAATTCAGCCTCCACCAGCCCCCTTAATGGGCCCCCCTCATTTTCGGCCACTATTACAGCCTTCGTGTAATGGGAAGCTCCCCTAAAATTCAGGCAGCAAATTTCAATCCTTAATTAAAATATAAGTGTACAAGAGGAGCCAATACCATATACAATCCTTAGCAGCTATCAACACAATGCCCCACTGGGCAGGCTAAACATATAACCTAAAAAAACTGCGCTCAGAGAAATGTCCCAATATTCAATCAAAGTCTCTCAATTGACAATAAAATAATATATTTTCTTATGGGATCCTCACCAGATGAATAGACCTTTTCTGAAACGGGGTCCAATAAAGCTTACAATGTGTCTTATTTTGATTTCATCAGCTTCCTCTCTTCTTTGTATTCTCAACACATTAAGGTGCCAAGTGTCATAAACATATGACTAAAAACAAAAAACAAAAATGTATAGTGTAGTATGCTATGAATGACAATATCCCTACTCCAGCTCAATTGCGCCACAAACCAGCAATCTTCCGTGCAGACAATTTTCCCCTTTGTTCATCTACCTTGCCCAATGATTAAACTTTTGTGTGACTCATAAATCACTCCTCATAAATCTTGCTTCAACCGTCCTTGTTATGATGAATATTTCACCCAAGAGACAACATTTCTCTAATAGTGTAGTATGTCTTTAAAAATGTATTACCAAAATTCAGTTGTGCTCACATTTAAAATGATCACATGCAGCAACACACTGCTCAACTGATAATCATTTACCTCAGTGGTTCCCTCATTCACCATCCACCACCAATTTGGATCCTCAGCAGCACAGTAGCATTCAGCATACAATCCTTTAAAACAGGAGGGGTTTCCACTGGCCACCAATGTAAATGTGTATTTGGTAACATCTAGAATGCCTAGTCCACAACCACCTGAGCCTCCAGCTCACTTCTAACAACCTTCTTGATCACTTTCAATCTGGCTATTGCCCACAAGACTTCATGATAACTGTCATCCCAAAACTCACTAACAATTTACTAACTGCCAAAATCAATGGCCACAACTCCATATTCATACTCTTAAGCTGTTCTACTATCTTTACTACTTGCTCATCTTCAACAAACTCCACTCCCTGAGCCTTCAAGGCTCTTCTCTTTTCTGGTTCACCGCCTACCTATCTTAGCACACCTTCAGTGTCACCTACAACTCAAGTTCCTCCTCTTTTCATAGTGGTCCACAAGGTTCTGCCCCCTGGCCCCTTCTATTCTCCATCTACACCTCCTCACTGGATTAATTGATAACCTCCCATGGTTTCTAATGCCATCTCTGTTAGAAACACCCAAATCTACCTCTCCTCTATTCAGCTTACCCTTTCTGTCTCCACTCATGGATCATTATTTACTAACTGACATATCTGCAAGAATGTCACACTACTTCCTCAAACTCAGTTTTTCAAAAACTGAGCTTGTGATATAGCCTAAGGGCCTCTCCCTTCCTTTTGAGCTCCCTACCCTAATGCATTTGGCTATCCCGTACTCTCACAACATTTATATGATCCCTCACAGTTAATGTCTCGCATGCCTCTCCCTTTGGATTGAAAGTTCTTATGAGCAGGGCCCTCTAAACCCTCCTTAAACCTTCCTATTTAATTGTATTTTAACTAACTAGAACTATAATTGTGCTTTATTGGGTAGATTAGAACTCCTGTGGTACCCTATTCCCTTTCCTTGCCCCTTTTTCTCCCCCCACCCCACAGGTTTTTGAAGTGTCCATTTATTTCCTTTTCAATGTTGTCTCCCCTCCATTTTACACTGATCTCCAATGTAACAGGAATATTTACTTAGTGCCCAATGCAATGGTTATCAGTGTAATAATAAATGTCAGACTGTCACAGGGGCTAGTCAATCCCCATTAGGGGGCAGATTGGCTAACCAGGGCATCTGGGGCAGACAGTAGGGAAAGACACAGAGGACACACAGAGTTAAGTGTGCCCATTCAATTAACAAAGATGAGAGCCCTTAAAAGGGCCAATGTGTACGGTCTAAGGAGCTGCCTGGTCTTCCCCCCTGCTTCTAAAAGTGCAGATGGGTTTGGCTGCTTACAGCTCCCAGCTAGTGGCTCTCTGACTCACCTGGGCATGCAACTACTGAAGTTCAAATAGGCAGGGATGAGATTTGCATAGGGAACACAGGATTGACCAGGGGCGTAACGATAGTGGTTACAGGGGTTGCAATTGCAACCGGACCCCATGCACCAGGGGGCCCGTGTGCCTCCCTCATACACCTGGATAGGAGGGATGGCGGGGGCGGTATTTAGAGGAACCAATCTCCTCCATTTTTCTCCTAATGGAGGAGATTGGTTCCTCTATATGCTGCCCCTGCCACCCCTTCTATTCAGTTTACTGCTGTCTTCCCCCCTCCTCTCCCCCTCCAAGCTGCTGTAGAAGATGTGTCATGATGGAGAGATGGGAATGGGTCGGTAAATTTGTCATTTACTGGCTCCTTCCTTTTCTGAATATACAGAGTCAGTGATTGATACCAATTGGTTCATTCATAACTCAAGCATAGTAAACTGTTTTTACTATACTTCCATTTCTGAATGAATGTAAGGCTCAATACACAACTATTCCTGTCCATTCATTCTGTGCAGCTGAGGCTACACAGATGGAGATTGAGAGCAGAGGTTTGTTTAGACCCCTGATATCTCATCAAAGCCCCCCAATAGAGCTCCTAAAAAATTGTAAAAGAAATAAAATGGTAAAAAATAATAAAATTAAAATAAAAATTAAAAACTACTGACACCAGTAAGGGAACTACCAGGATTGCAAAGGTTGCAATTGCGACCGGGCCCTGGCATTTCACCACCATGGGGAGGCCATGGGAAGATGGCAGAAAGGAGGCCCGCTGTAGAACTTGTGAAAGGTTGCCGCTGCGGGACTGTAATAAAGGGACCCGCGATGGGGGTAAAGAGCCACAGGATTGGTGGGAAGAGGGAAGGGCCCTGGCCAGGGGTCAGGGTGGCCCTTCATAATTTCTTACACCAGGGCCATGATGGTTCTAGTTACACCTCTGGGACTAACGCAAGGTGCAGACTGAAGTGCATGGGGTCACTGGAGCAGAATATGTGCAGGAGTGCA
Organism: Glandirana rugosa; assembly: GCA_018402905.1. NCBI lineage: Eukaryota > Metazoa > Chordata > Amphibia > Anura > Ranidae > Glandirana > Glandirana rugosa. The sequence goes on from BLSH010532494.1 coordinate 707,432, forward strand.
TGATGTCACTGAGACAGGGTACAGGCTGGAGTGAAAATGGTCACATTGGAGCAGGGTATAGGCTGGGGATCATACTGGAGCATTTTATTAACTGGAGTGCATATGGTCACATGAAAACTCGAGAAGCAGGTTGCTGTGCATGGAATCACATAGCTTAACAGGGAGCTGGCTAAGATGTTGTTAGTCACGTGGCATTACTGTAAGCAGTTTGCAGGCTGAAGTGCACAGCACAGGAGTCACAGGTGCATGGGGTACAGACTGGAAGACACTGGGACACAGAAACAAAGGAGGCATGCTGGAAACAGGCTGGAGTGCACAGGGGACACATAGAAGAAGGATGCTTGGAGGGCACTGGGTCTAAGGAGCCCTGGAGCTACTATGAATCATTGGGGGTCACATAGGAGACTGTTAGAGGCACTGGGGTGTCTGGCTGCTAGCATGTGAATGTGTTGCCTAAACATCAAGCACCCCCCCCCCCACTATCCTTTAAGACAGCACTTCCTGGCTGGCTGTGGCACTGGCAGGAGGCCAGCAACCACACACAGAGAGCAAGACCCAGGCCTGGTTATGAGTGTAAGTCAGTGAAATGCAATGCTGCATTGGTGTCAGTGTAAACATCCTCCGTTACATTGGTAGTCAGTGTAATCCCATGATACACTGGTGATCAGCATAAATCCCACTGTTACAATAGCGGTCAGTGAAAATTACCCTTTTAATTTTACAATCAGTCTAAATTTCACACAACATTGGTGGCTGGTGTAAATGCCCTCATTACCCTGGCATTCAGGGGCAGAAGAGCCCTGTTATATTGGAGCATCGTGAAATGGTCCCAATTGCTGATGTTCAGTGGGAAGTCTTTGGGTGAAGGGTCTCACTGGTCTCAGTGCTAAAATTGACCCTATTTACTGGTATCAGTTGGACAAGGACCCCTATTCATTACAGGTCAGTGGTTGCTTTTTGTTAGACAGAAACTCCTCTGGACATGCTGATTCCTGCACCCTCTGTTGTACTACAACGAAGAGGTACAGTATCATCAGGAGCTGCCATAGAACTGGGACATAGCCAGGGTACTTAAAATTTTCATCATCTTTCATTGATATACCCCAGTGTTGGTAGTCAGAGGGAGGAAGTACACCACAGCATTGGTGGTTAGTATGAAGAATGTCTAGCATTGGTGATCAGTGGGATGAAGCATATACAAGCATTGCTGGTCAGTTAAAGGAACAACACCCCAGCATTAGTGCTAGTGTTTACTTATCTGAGAAGGAACTATTGGGGGATCAATCCACCCAGCCTGCACATTGACAGCTTGGCCTGCACCTAGTGTAGATAATACAATGATGCTGCATAGGTGGGCTCTAATAGGTTTCGTGTCTACTGGTGGATCTTCTGGTACTTCAGCAGGCTGGTCCTGACTTAGGGGTTCTTGTGATGGGTAAAATGATAGATTTAGTTGCAGGTAGGCTTTAATATAACAGTGTGGAATTTTACCAAGTAACACATCCAAGTCATGATGTTTAATTATGAAAATGCGGGGTTGTTTGGAAAGTGTTTATACATAATTAGTGGTTACCAATAATAGATTAAAAGAAAAGGAGATCTACACCAGGAGATACTTGGTAAACAATGGCTTCTAAAAAGCTGAAAAACCCTTAAAGTATTTAAGACAGTTTAATGCCCTGACTGTGAATGCAGACACCATTATGTAAATGGGTGACAAATGGAATTAATAATTAAGTACATTGTAGACAGGGCACTGAGCCTTATTTGAATTTACAGTAAAGGAGAAAAAATTAATAATTTCTTCTAGTGACTTCAAATAACAGCCTAGCACATTTCATACAGTATTTCCACAAAATATTATCTTATTATCTGCAACTAGTGCAGCTATAATAAAATCTCAATAGTTAACATGAAGAGTGTAATCAACTGTATCAACAAATCAATAAGCAACACAATGCTGGGAATTTGTGAGGAAGCCTTTAAATGGGTAACAAATATAAGAAAAGCAGAAGAAACCATTGCAACTTCTGTAGTCTGTACAATAATGTCTGTTCAGTTTTATAATAATGAAACTTAAGTGCATCTCTAGAAAAAATAAAACGCTTTCCTCCATACTACAGTCTGTTCAGGTAGCAAGTATTGATATTTTAATAAAGTGATGCTATATCCACAGTTATCCACAAAAGCCCATTTTGAAAAAGCTTAATAGTAAGCAATTTGTTGAAATAGTATGATGAAATCTTTAAATATGTAGGTAGTGATGTAATAGCTTCTGCCAAAATAAAGCAATAATTTGTGGTAATATGACAAACCAATGCCATAAATTAGACACATCATGATTCACTGTATCCTTTAGCATGGTGTTGACTGAGAGAGAATAAAACACAATGCCTGACAAATGTGAAAATGTTAAGGAAAATAAATGCATTGGTAAAATTACTAGCTAATGGCTAACATATTGATATAATGTTCAGCAATGTACTCATCCTTTAAGGGCCCATTCACACTATAAAATGCATGTTGACTGCGTGTTTTTGTATGCACATTTGTCATGCGTTCAGCGTGCATTTGCGGTGAATTTTGAAGTGCATTTTCATGAGCTAGCTGTGTGTTTTTCTAAGACCCCTTTCACATGGGGGCATTTTTCAGACGCTTTTGCTCTAAAAATAGCGCCCTTATAGCACCCCCCATCCACTCCAGTGTGAAAGCCCAAGTGCTTTCACACTGGAGCGGTACGCTTGCAAGATGTTACAAAAAGTCCTGCAAGCAGCATCTTTGGGGCGGTACGGTGAGCGGTGTATACACCGCTTCTCCACCTCCCCTGCCATTGAAATCAGTGGCAAGCTCTTCCAAAGCGGCTGCGCACCGCCTAGTAAGCATAGCGCGCCGGCACTTTTAAACACTTTTTAACCCCTTGTGGGGGGTTAAAAGCACTGCGCTCCCACCTGCATACCGGCGTCATAGCGCTGCTATAACAGCGGAAAAGCGCTGCTGAAACTAGTGGCGCTTTACTGCTACCGCCTCCCCGCCCCAGCGTGAAAGTGCCCTAAAACCCCATTCAAACCTGAGCGATTATCTGCTTGAAGCTTGAAGCTCAAAAATGCTGGAGGAGAAAAAAATCAATTATTCTCTATGGAGATGGTTCACATCTCCACTCCAAGTCGCCTGAAGCCAAATGCCTGAAGCTCAAACAAGTTTTAGAGCTCTTTTTGTCACGCAAAACGAGCAGATTTGAGCATTCTTGGTGCGTCTGTATTCCCATAGAAATGATTGGAAACCTGCCATTCGCGCGTCTTTGCGCGTTTTTGTGCGATTTTCTTAAATAAAATAGGGTTAGGGTGTTTAGTTATTTATTATTATTTTATTTTTTAAGGGGTAAGGGTTAAAGTTAAGGGTTAATTATTTATTTATTGTTACTTAGTATTAATTTATTGAATTTATTTATTTTTTTATTTATAATTTTTATTTATTTGTGTATTTATTTTACATTATATTCATTTATTATTATTCATATAATAATAATAAAAAATAAAATAACATATAAATAATAATAATAAATAACCATAACCCCAACTCCTAATCCTAACCCTAACCTAAACGGAACTCGAACCCCTTACCCTAACGAATAAACATTATAATAAATAAATAATAATAAAAGAAGAAATAAAAGCTAATGGAAAAGCTAAAAAAAACTGAAATACCTAGCAAGAAATGATGCAAAAGATAATAGCTTTCTATATTGGCTAATAAAAAAATGCTGAAGCCCAAAAACGCTGCATACAAACGTGAAAAAACGCACCAAAAACGCCCGAAAAAGCCTGAAAAAACATTGGAAAAGCGCTCAAAAACGCTATGCTTAGGTGTGAATGCAGCCTGTTTTTTTAGGCTTATTTTACTTGTATTTCCTTTGAGATCACTTCCTTCACTTTTTGGGATTGTTATGTCACCCTTGTGTGGAGAGAAGGATGTCTGCTCTTGTAGGCTTTATGGCGGTGCTGGCCATTGCTATATTGAAACAATTTACTCGTCAGAGGTGTCATTATGGGGCCCTTTACAACAACATTCATTCACATCCAGACAAATTTTTTAACTACACACGGATATCAACTAATAGGCAGACAAATACCACTACAGTAAATACACAGGGTTGGCCATTTATATGGATACACCTTAATAAAATGGGAATGGTTGGTGATATTAACTTCCTGTTTGTGGTACATTAGTATATGTGAGGAGGGAAACTTTTCAAGATGGGTGGTGAATAATTCCACATAGGTATATTTACCGGTTGGGACACATAAATGACATCACCATAAACAGACGGATAATCAACTATAGGCACACATCAATTTTTTAAACAGACCTACACTTACTTACAACAACATTTCCCGGGGTATTACTGTGGAGACTGCTCATTTAACAAAGTTATATCGTTACCGGTCGTGGCGGTATTTCGGATGTTCTCGTCTGTAGGAAGAGAGGTGTGTTCCCACTGTATTGTTAGGGTTTTTCACTTCCTTCACTAGAGTTTCCTTTATGTTCATTTTATTCGGATTTTTTTGTCCGACGTAAGTGTGGATTCGTATCGCAAAAA
>BLSH010532494.1:744279-769850 GCA_018402905.1 Glandirana rugosa
CGTCAATCATTCCACATCTTTTATTCACACTTCTTTTTAAAATGTGTGTATCACTTTAAATGAAACTGTCAAACATTGCACATCTCTTCTGCACAATTAGTTCAAGTGTGTGTGTCACTTTAAATCAAACCGTCAATCATTCCACATCTTTTATTCACACTTCTTTTTAAAATGTGTGTATCACTTTAAATCAAAACGTCAGTCATTGCACATCTGCTATTCACACACATGTGTTCTGCACCATAGCAGATGTTCTTCACACATTAAATCTTTTCTTCATACATCTGGAAATAGAATAGAACACTTTACCTAAAACCGGGGAGAAACCATATACATGCACTTGAAACATCTGGATAGTGTGTTTGAAAATACAGCATAGAGAAGAGCATGCATCTGGTTTCGCTCTTCACACACAGTTTCCAGATGTTTTCAGAACAGTGATATCATATCAGTGATATGATATCACTGTGAAAGGCATTCATAGGTTCCTGGCTGTTGGATATAATCTTATGAAGGCAAAGGTTTGCTACAGACAGCATCTCCTTTGTTCTGGTGACAAGATCAATTGCTTCTTTAGCAGTTGTAAAAGACTTGAGTGCGTCCTCAACGTAGAAGTTTCTTCCAACAAATTGACAAGCATCAGATCCATATTCTTCTTCTCCAGCCTGAGCCATTCTCCTTAGCCCATAAGTTGCCACTGCAGGGGAAGGGCTGTTACCAAAAACATGTACCTTCATTCGATAATCTATCGCTTCCTTGTTGATGTCAAGGTAGTTTCTGTTGTCTTCTCTGACAATGAAGCAGTGAAACATTTGTTGAATGTCGGCCACTACTGCTATGGGTTCTTGTCTGAAGCAAATCAAGTCTCCTATTAGACTGTTTTTCAAGTTGGGCCACATTAGGAGCAGGTTGTTACGAGAAATACCTTCATGCTGAGCACTGGAATCAAAGACAACTCGGATTTGGTTTGGTTTGCGTGGGTGATACACGCCAAAGGATGGAAGGTACCAGCATTCTTCTCCCTTCTTTAGTGGGGGTGCAGGTTCTGCATGGTCCCTGTCAAATATATATTGCATAAAGTCTACAAAGTACTTTTGCATCTCTGGTTTCCTGCTTAAGTTGCGCTTTAAGGAGGAGAATCTACTGATGTCCTGCTGCAAATTGTTGGGCAATCTCTCTTTTGGGAGACGAAAGGGTAGGGGTGCTACCCAATTATTGGAGTCATTTTGAAAGAACTCATTGTCCATTGCTTTGATAAATTCTTTGTCTTCCATTAAAGGAGCCAGTGTATCATCTTCACTGGTGGCATTAAACACTGTAGAGCCGAATTCGTCATCATGCCAGAAGAAAGGGCTTGTGTTACCTAAGATACCATGCTGCCATTCACGGTTGTCTATCTTCTCTTTCACCCAGTTGTGATGTGGGCATGGCTCAAAGTAAGTGTTTCGGACATTTTTCAGAATATTTGTCTTGAATGGCGAAATGTTGGTAAGTCTCTTCATTTTGCCTATGCAGACATTACCTATGATGACCCAACCTAGATCCATGCGCTTGGCAAATGGGGCATCTGGGGTTCCGCTGACTTGTCTGTGTACCTTGAGAACTCTTAGAATGTCTCTTCCTAACAGAAGGATCTGAGCATCTTTGTCAAGCAGTGGTATTTCATTTGTATATAACCTTCAGGTGAGGATGATGGAAGGCAGCAGCTGGAGTAGGGATTTCTTCCCTGTTAGCAGGTATCTGATTGCACTCAACAAGCATAGGTAGGGGTAATTGCAAGTTACCTTTGAGAGAAAATACCATGAGCCCATGAGCCCTTCTACCAGAAACCTCTATAGTTCCACTACAGGTACCCAAGGTGTAAGGATGAGCTTCGCCTTTTATTTCAAATAGATCAAACAGTTCAGATTTTGAAAGTGATCTATTGCTCTGATCATCGAAGATAGCATACGCCTTTAGAGTCTTTTCTGGTTGATCCTTCTGATATATGTTCACCAAGCATATTTTAGCACAGGACTTATCACAGTGGTCTTCTCCACAAACTTCAGTGCAAGATGAAGAAATTATAGTGGAATTAGGCAATTGGCCTCTATTCTCCCTTCCATGTGTTGACCTGGGAGGAGAGTCTGCAGGTTGTGCAGAGCTGGGCTCAAGCGGATGGAGAGCTTGCACATGTTGTTCAGAGCTACGCTCTATGCACTTGATGGGCATATTACAGTCCTTAGAAAAATGTTCAGTAAAAGCACAACACCAGAAACATACCCTGAATGTCTTTAAAAGCTCCTTAAGCTCTCCAAGAGGCTTTTTTTAACCACTTCAATACTATGCACTTAGAACACTTTACTACCAGACCAATTTTCAGTTTACAGTGCTGTTGCGCTTTGAATGACAATTGCGCGGTCGTGCGACGCTGTACCCAAACAAAGTTTTTATCATTTTGTTCCCACAAATAGAGCTTTCTTTTGGTGGTATTTGATCACCCCTGCGGTTTTTATTTTTTGCGCTACAAATAAAAAAAGACCGAAAATTTTGAAAAAAAAAAATTCTCTATTTTTGTCACAAAACTTTGTAAATAAGTAAATTTTCTCCATCACTGGTGGGCACTGATGAGGCTACACTGATGGGCACTGATATGGCAGTACTGATTGGCACTGATGAGGCGGCACTGATGAGGTGGCACTGATGATGAGGCACTTATATGCAGCGATGATGAGCACTGTTAGGCGGCACTGATAAGCAGCACTGACGGGTACTGAGAGGTGGCACTGATATACAGCACTGATGGGCACTGATATACAGCACTGACGGACACTGCTAAGCGGCACTCATGGGCACTAATAGACATCACTGATTGGCACTCATAGGCGGCACTGGGCACTGATAGGTGGCAATGATGGCACTGATAGGTGGGCACTGGTAGGTGGGAATGGTGGGCACTGATGTGTGGCACTGGTATGCATTGATAGGGGCACTGGTGGGCACTGATAGGGGCACTGGTGGGCACTGGTGGGCATATACATTAATAGGGGCTCATTCCCTGGTGGTCTAGGGTGGCATCTGAAGGTGGCACTGAGTGAAGGTGGACCTGAGCACTATGTCACTTACCTGGTGGTCTAGGGGGGTCTCCCTGGTGGTCCAGATGGGCTCCCTGGTCGGCTCCCTGGTGGTCCTGGGTGGGCACATCCCTGGGCAGGCTCCCTGGTGGTCTAGGGTGGCGATCCGAGGGAGGGCTGTGCTGATAAATCATCAGCACAAACCCTCCCTGTCAGGGATGCAGCCGATCGGCTCTCCCCTCATCAGGTCTGCAGACCTGAGTACAGGAAAGCCGGTAAACGGCTTTCCTGTATTACACTGTGACCAGCCGTGATTGGTCACGGCTGGTCACATGGTAAAGTGCTTCGGATCGTCATATGCCGTCCAGTCAGGATAACTCAGTCACTTCCCGGCCGTCATTCTGCATACGGCGGTCGTGAAGTGGTTAAAGCCGATACATTTTTTGAGGGGGTGAGGCTTTTTGTAAATGGGACACTCTCTGTTAGGATTTTCAATCTTCCTACACTGTTTGTTTGCAGCCACTACTGTGGTAGGAGGGGGAAGGATGTCAGTCTTTTTCACAGATACTGGGCCTCTATTGTTCCTATAGTTGCCCTGAAGACTGGTACTCTTAGAAAAGGGTGAGAAGAGACTGTACTCACTATAGGAAAAACTTGGATCATCCTTGATCTCTGCAATTTTCCTGAATGGAGGGAAGGAAACCTTGTTCTCTCTTTTGTATGATGATCCTAGTGCAGACCATTTCTCTTGCAGACTATACGTAAGCTTGGAGACTATTGGGTTTACCCCTCTTGCGGTGTCTAGGTAACTGAGTCTGGGTAGTTTTGGGTCTTCCTTGGCTAGCTAAAGCTCAAGGAGAAGGTCAATCAGTCTCTGTAACTCTTTGTGGTCCTTACCAGATATCTTTGGGAAAGTTTCAAGATGGATGTACAAAGCATTTTCTATAGCTTCTGGACTGCCATAGCTTTGCTCTAGTCGATCCCATGCAGCTGTGAGGCCTGCTGTAGGATTGCCCATGAAAACTGATCTTAATGGCTTAACACGTGCAGCAGATAGAGGACAAAGCCATCTGATCAGCAGATCCAATTCTTCGGCAGCTGTAATGCCAAGATCACTGATTGCATTTTTGAAGGCACATTTCCAACTTCTGTAGTTCTCAGATTGGTCATCCAAACTTGTGAGACCAGTTTTTGTGAGCTCTCACAAACTCTGCTGTTTCAGTTGTCTCTGCCTTTATGCAAGGCATTGTTGGCTGAAGGGTGCTGATTGTGCTATCTTTGACATAGTTGTTAAAGGATACAGGAAATTATGGTGCAGCCAATGCATTCAGGTAAGTTGCTTGCTTGAAGTCAGTTGTTCCAATGGTATGTTGATTTGAGGCTGTACTGATGACAGGAGATTGATGACTTGTTAGCAGCTTGCTCTGATGCTCTGTGACGTATGAAGGAGGGTTAGGTGGGCACGCAGGAAAGGCACTGGAGTTATTGTGCATGCAGGAAGTTGCTGGAACCTCTTTAACTTGATGCTGTGAAGGAGTTTCTATGTTGTCAAGAGCATTGGAGACGATGGAGTGTACACTGCAGTGGCTTAGGACATAGTCTTTAGTGCGTTTGAGGGGATCTTCCATATCTGCTATGTTTAGGTTGATGCTTTCTTTCTCACTCGCACCTTCATCTGCACTGATATCTTGCTCTAGGACCCTTAGCTTTGCCATAGTGGTATCATGTTTACATTGTTAATTTAAGATTTCTATTGCTGCTCTCTGAGTTTCCAACTTTGCTTTTTGATGTGCTGACTGATTTTCCAGCTCTCTTATCTGCGTATGCGACCTGCGCCTTGCTGACTTGCGCTTCAGCGCGGGCATTAATAGGTCACTCACTGAGTGTTGAATATCTTGCACTATGGGATTTAGAGGACTTCTTAGAACGTCTGGTGGAAACAGATCTGCGAGATGCAGTGTCCTGTAACAGCTCTATCTTTGTTTCTGCCGTTAAATGGGTTTGCTGGATAAAACTGTCTCTTTCTAGATTGAGTGCTTGGAAGCTGTTCAATTCATACATTGAATCTTCTGTGTTCATACCTTGTAAGGCATTAGTGAGCTTGTTGGTGGTTAGCTTATAAAGCTCATATGAGGCAGAAAGTTGTTAAATGGCACCTTCTAGTAGCAGTAGTTTATGTTCAACAGACAGCTCATTTGCTTCAGAACAACTTTATCCCATAATAACTAGTGTTGAGTGAACCTGGACTGTAACGTTCGGGTCCGTACCGAACTTTTGGGTGTCCGGGACTCGGACCCGAACGTTTCAAAAAACGTTCGGGTTCGGGTTCTGGGTTCTGGTAGTTGATCACGCATGTTGAATAGCTGCAGGTCAGCCAATCAACAAGCGTTTCACTGGTTTGCCCTTAGAAGCCATCACAGCCATGCCTACTAATGGCATGGCTGTGATTGGCCAGTGCATCATGTGACCCAGCCTCTATATGAGGCTGGAGTCACAGCGCTGTATGTCACATGCTCTTGGGTTAGTGTAGGGAGAGGATGCTGCCGGCATTTTTGTGAGGGACAGATTGCAGACATTTTAACATCTGATCCTGCATCCTGAGATTACAACTACTGTTGCTCTGAGGGACAGATTGCAGAAATTTGAGATTTCACATACTGCTGCTTTGAGTGACAGATTGCAGATCAAACTCTGCATAACACAACGATCGCTACGATCGTACACAACGATCAGATTGTTGGAGTAATTTGAGATTTCACATACTGCTGCTTTGAGTGACAGATTGCAGATCAAACCCTTCATAACACAAGGATTGTTATGATCGTACACAACGATCAGATTGTGGGAGTAATTTGAGATTTCACATACTGCTGCTTTGAGTGATCTGACTGCACTAGTTAGAGGCTTCTGCTTAGAGGGACAGATTATTGTTCAAAAATCATCTCCTAGTTCTAAAGGGAGAGGTTCTAGCTGCAGCTGTAAGTGACACATTATTGTTCAAAAATCATCTCCTAGTTAATTTGATTTTAATTTATTTTCCCTATCCCCATTTTTTTGTAGGGCACTTGCCCTACTCTTACCCCCATTTTACTGCCTTTTGCAGCCCTCTAGCACTTGCCAGGACTTTGTTACAGCCATTTTTGTGCCTAAAAGTTTGGTTCCCCATTGACTTCAATGCGGTTTGGGGTCCGGGATAACGTTCGGGCAACGTTCGGTGCCGAACCCGGACTTTTTCCCAAAATTTGTTCAGACCCGCAGAACCCGAACGTCCAGGTGTTCGCTCAACTCTAATAATAACTTTATACTAGTTGACAATTCAGTTCAGTTCTTAAAGCTCCATAATTCTGCATTACTTACCAAGTTGGTTTGACTGAGTGTTTGGTTAATTCAGCTGGCTCAGAGTCTAGTGCTGGGGCTGCTGTGTGATCACATTCAGAGCCACTCATGCTGACACAGGCATATCATGACTGAGTAATAAGCAGGCAGGATCTGTGTGCAGTAATATGACACCAGGCAGCCTGGATTTATGACATGAGGCTTACATGTGCTTCTCTTGTTCTTTCTTGCAAAGAGGGCAGTGAATCTTGTCTGGATCAGTACTTTCATGCAGAAATCTTGTAATTAGGCTGTGAAACTTCATTTTTCTACTGTTCTGTTTATACTGCAAGGCCATAAACTTTATCTTTAGCATCATGTAGGGCTTAAACTAACCTGGTGATCTTTTCATCCTTTGCATTAATTCAGACAGCTTAAACTCAATGAATAAACTCACGTTGAGGAGACAGATCATGAAGCCTTTTGAATGTTCAGTTTAATGATGGGTATTCATAGGTAAAAAAACAATGAAGTTATAAGCCACATGGAAGATGTGTACATAAAGGCAGCATGCTCAGAAATGAAACCAGAAGAGAGAAGGGGAGGGGATATACAGAACTACAGTGGGAGAAAAGGTTCAGCTCAGACAGAGGCAGACAGCTTAAAGACACAGAGCAATAATAAACCAAATAGTGTAGCACAGACAATATGATAATAAATCACATTGTGTAACACAACAGCTCTCAATAACTATAAAAAACAGCAAATTTTGTGTGAGCTTACAACAAAATACTTCCAAACAACAAATACTGTGTATGTTAGTAACAATTACAGAACCGAATACAAGCTATTAATGCAATGGAAGGAACAACGTTCAGAAATATAATAAGATCTAGTTCACTCCATCATAATAAGATTATGGTCCACTCCATTCCTTTCACTGAAATTTTAACTCCAATAATATCATAACAAATATTCTGGCAGACGCAGGTTTATTTGACAAATTTCAGACATTGAACATTACAGAGTCCTGCTGCAGATCATGGGCCTCATCTGCCATTCTGTAACTGAGGATGCCCTCAGTTAGGCCTTCTCAGACTCCACCGAGACCATTTATGCAGTTGACTCCAGAGCCCCTGTCCCATATTCCTGGCCCCCGTGTACCCCATTATGAAGCTGTGTCCTGCTTGCAATCAACTGCCTGGGGGAAGGTTTGAGATATGCTGTGCCTTGTCTGCAAAATCTCTGCCTCCCCCCCACCATGTTCATTTCTCAGTAATAGAACTCCACCACATGGTCAGAGCTTGTTCCCAATTGCAGCCTTTAGAAGGTGCCAGTCTGCCTTGTGAGGTGCCTCAATCCGCCACTGCAATTAAAGTAGGAGTATGGACCCCCATTTAACCTTAACTGATGCTACTAACTACTAACCTAACTACTTTGTTTACCCCACTCACAACATCTCTCCAGCTCCTCCTGTCTTTTGTTATTAAAAGTATTGAGGCCCACATTAAAAAATTGTACACTGTTCCCTCTGTAAAGACCTTGACATTACCCCAAGATAAGCCCATGATCAATTATTGCTCCACCCAGTCCTCTGAAAAAGAAAATGACCTATCACCCTGTTCACTTTCTTCCCAGCCCTCTCAATAGCTATGTGCAATGCTGAATCATCACCTTCATGGTTCCGGACATTCAGCAGCATGTAAGTTGGTAGCAATTTCAAACAGGAACAAATTGAAATGCTGACAAGGTAGTACCATCTCTGTGTCTCAAACATTGTGCCCCTTCCCCCCTCCTTATTGCCAGGTATTTCTCCACAACCCTAACTGGGCATAAACCATCATCCATCCTGTTCAAAATCAAACAAGTTCCTCTGCTGTACTGGTGAGTTTTTAACCCAGTGACCTGGCATAGAATTACTTCTATCAATACGGAAACCTTGTCATTCTGCAAAACCTAGCTCCCCTCCTCTTTCAGGGCACTAGTGCTCTCTCCTCTTTGGAGGCACTAGTCCTCTAGCCTGAACACCTCCACAAAAGCCTTTAGGAAGGCATCTATCTTCAAATAGTACCACTTTGTCATGGTTCCTATAAACTTGCTGCAATACACATGGTACTAATGTGGCACAAGCCACTTCTCATCTATATGCTCCCGTATACTCCCATGTTTTTCTGACCTCTGGCCCACCCTTTTAACACCCTCTAAATTCAAAGCATCTTGTGAGATTGTACTCATCAACCAACCTTGAAAAGAATGATACTGCTGACACCAACTCCAACACCTCTCTTAGGCCCCATATCTTTGGAGCCAATGAGTGCACAGTCAGATCCTCAAGAACATTGTCACAAGCTGCCAAACATATTATGGTAATTTTAATCCATTCCTGTCAGCATATAGGACTAGTTCTTAAAATGCATTCATCTAATTATTGATCCCCAGGAATGCTTAACCTCAAAAGAAATACTTGTCTCTACGCATCTCATGACCAGGAGTCTAAGTAGCAGTCTATAAATGGTGCATATGTACCCAAACCACCTGGTTCCTAACATAAGATTTTCTACTTCATTGTTATTCATGTGATTTTGTATGTAACTAAAGTTTTTTTTACATGTTGTTTTTATGTTATAAATAAACTTTTGTTAATTTTTTTACATTTTTGTGGTATGAATCAAAAAGGTCCAGTGGGCTATCCATATTGTGTGTGTTTGTACAGATTGGGACTGAGACACACCCTCCACTTACCCACTTCACACTGGCAACTTTCTCTATGAATCTAAGCAGCCTTACCACTTCCTCTGACCCTGTTAATAATCACATGCATGACACTCATGTGCCCCCAACAAGCTTTGCATTTGCTTCAGTGACACTTTCCTAGCACCGCTGGCTGTCCTCTCCTTGAATAGCAAGTCAGCTACTTTCTACTCAGGCAATCTGCATATGCCTTCCCTTGAATTAATTTCAATGCTTAGATACAAAAAGCTAGTGGTTATATGTATTATTATTTTTTTCTTTAATAATATGTACGTTGGATTTGCTTATTTTCTACAGTGACAAGTAGAGAAATCTTAAAGCAGAACTCCAGAAAAAGTTTTTTATTTTTTTCTGCTGAGTTTACTTCTAATTAGATTTTTATCCTAGGCTTGCATCATTGTGGCGTACTGTAAAAATCCTTATTTCATTGATTCCAGAAAGTACAGCCAGCAGTATGCTTCCAGCGCTGCTCATACACACAGGCTGCAATGTCTGTCCCTTGCCCATCTGCAGAAAGCCTATATGTATTATTTTATGTTTTCTTGGATGTGACAGAAACTCCAAAGTCCTCGAAGAAGGACAGCACTGTTCTTAGCATGACCTTGTATTTATCAGTGTATTCTATTAGCAGAAAATTATCCAGGTAGTGAGAAACTCTACCCACTCCCACAGCATGTTGTACACACCACTGCAGATAGACGATAAAGGTCTCAAACAGGATTCAAGATATTGATCACTTCATAAGCAAATACTGTAAAGATCTGTGTAAAATTGTCCATGTAGTTTTCAACCAATGAACTTCAGACTGTCTGGGTATAAGGCCTAAAGCCTAAAGGCCGATTCAGTGTCTATTTTGGCTATCCCACCATTCCTTCCCATCCCCCTTACCAAGACCAATGCATTCTCAAACAACTGGTACTGCACCCTGCATAGGTTGTCCACTATGGGATCATTCTCCAGTCACCCTTTTGGATATGAAAGGTGCTTTATCAATCAAAAATTTTGGCACCAACACCACCAGAGATGACACCACCAAATCCTTCAATGGCACATTTTTACAGGGGCTCACCACCTGGTGATCTTTTCCATTAAGCTTCTAGATATTCCACTGCAAATTTCAAATATTCCTCTTTCTTGGATCCCTCAACCTTTACCACACTGGAAATCTAAATTCAATTTGAAATCCTTCCTGTTTTAGTTCTGCTGCCATCCAATGAGCATTCAAACCACCACAAGTGGCGCAGGCATGCCTAAACGTGCTTGCAAAACCTCTACTACATTGCAGAGCTGCTAAACCGCATCACATTAGCATGCCCCTCACTCTGTATCAGCTTCGACCATAAGCTCAAAATCTGTCCAAAGCACATCTTTCCATTGCTAGTTGTTATCTTAAAGGCTAAGTTCACCTTTGTTCACTTTTTTGTTTAAATTCCTGCTCCCCTATGTACCAATATAGCATTCATGTATATTTTTGCAAAAATATCAAAGCTTTCCATAAAATCTACAGTCCTCCATCCATGTTTCCAAGTGTATCTATTGCTTCTGTCTACTTCCTGATCAGACTAGAGGTCATGACACAGGAAGGAGTTGATCAGCTGACCTCATTAGCACACACCCTACATCATCCACCCTTCTATCTACCGCCCATCTCCAGGTGCACGCTTTTTAACCACTTGCCAACCGGCGTCTGATGGCGACAAAGTGGTTGGATATCACAAACCGCCGTCATATGACGGCGGCTGCGAGATCCCGCACCTTGAGCATGCGTGCGCTGCCGGTGGCGCGCTCACTGTGTTCCGGGGGGCCAGGGATCGGTTAGGGTGGACTCGATCACCGCCTGCTACCCGCGATGGCCCCCCCGCAATGAAAGAACGGAGGTCCGTGTAAGTAAACACGGATATCCGTTCTCATAGAGGGGGAAGGGCTGTGATCACAGGCTTCCTGTATATGGAAGCCGTGATCACTCTCGTCCCCCTGCCAGCCCAGCGCCAATACAGTTAGAACACAGTGAGGGAACACAGTTAACCCTTAGAGTGCCCCCTCCAGGTTAACCCCTTCACTGCCAATGGCATTTACACAGTAATCAGTGCATTTTTATAGCACTGATGGCTGTATAAATGCCAATGGTCCCAAAAAAGTGTCAAAAAGGTCCTACATATCCGCCCCAATATTGCAGTACCGCTAAAAATCACAGATTGCCACCATTACTAGTAAAAAATAAAAATAAAAAATAAAAACTTCAGAAATTAGTTCTCATCATCCGTAAACACGGCAACTTTTGCGCAAACCAACTAATAAACGGCGATTGCGATTTTTTTTAACCAAAAATATGAGGAAGAATATAAATTGGCCAAAACTAATGAAAAAAAATGTTTTTTATATTTTTTTGGATGTGTATTTTAGCAAAAAGTAAGAATTGTGTTTTTTTTTTTGCAAAATCTTTTGTCTATAGCGGTGATCAGAAATGACGCAGAGGTGATCAAATACCACCAAAAGAAAGCTTTATTTGTGGGGAAAAAAGGACTCAAATTTTGTTTGGGTACAATGTCGCACAACCCTGCAATTGTCAGTTAAAGCGACGCAGTGCCAAATCGCAAAAAGTGCTCTGGTCCTAAAGTGTGAAATCCTTCCGGGGTTGAAGTGGCTAAATTAAATGTAATCAATCAGTGATCACCCTTCTCAGTTAAATACACAATCAGATTGCATAGTGTATGGCATCTTTATACAAGTACATAGGAGGAGTGGACAGAAACACTCAGCTGTCAAGCCCCGTTCACAACTCTGCATAGCGGGAACTTGCATTCCCACATGCGTTTTTATTTTGGGGAGGCATTTTGGAGCATTTTCACTCATCACACATAGGGCAGCCCATCCACCTGAATGGGCTGCCCTACACACAGCAATCGCCCCAAAGAAGCTTCAGAACTTTTGTTATAGGGCTTGAAGCATTGTTTACTGCGATTTTTAGTGCCGCGCATTTCTGAAATGCAGGGAAACGCACAGATGTGAATGGAGCCTCATTATTCTTGTGTTATCGCACCAATTTCACTTTCAGGCCCCATTCACATCTACTATAGTTGGAGTGAACGTTTTGTGGCTCGTTTTTCCTTTGACATGCATAGGGCAGCCTGTTGATTTCAGTTGGCTGCATTACATGTGGCTCATGGGACATTTTGATGTTTTGTGGGTTGCATGTTTTGTTTTGTTTTTCAGCATTTGCCACTCATTTTTTCACATGGCAAAATGTGTGTTTGCTTCTACGTTTGGTGTGCTGTTAACAATTAATGGCACTGAAAGCACAAATAGTAATATTAGGTATATAAAGATGGCCATGCACTATACAATCTGATTGTACAATCTCCTTTAGATCTGCCATCAATTACGTAGTGCAAGGGCCTGCCTGATTGGATATAGAGTAATAGGCTAGATAGGTGTTTCCTCCTATTACATACATTTGGTAAATCTAAAGGAGATTGTACAATCAGTTTGTATAGTGTATGGCCACTTTTATACACCTAAAATTACTACTTGCGCTTTCAGTGCCATTAACAGCACACCAAACACAGAAGCAAACACACATTTTGCCATGTGAAAAAGCAAGTGGTAAATGCGGCAAAACGCATAGTAAAAAACAGCTGTGGAATTGCTCAAATTTGACGTGGAATATACTGTAAGTGTGTTCCCAGTATGCCTGAAATAGACACATTGTATTTTAATACTGTAACTAAGTACTACTATCATTTTGCATTGCAGATGTGGTAACTGCCCTGAAGAAGTTATTTTTATCTGTACTTTGAAACGCGTCAGATGCCCCCATTCCACTGGATATACCCATCCATCTACCCACAGGAAGTAGCTGGGGGATACCGCATTTGTAACCATTTGACTGTGAAGTACTTTTGATATATGCCTTTTCTTTAAATTATATTTTTAGAAAAATTGCACATGCCCTGTTTACAAATTTTATCATAATTTTTCAATAAAGAATATTTTATAAAAAGTAGGTTTTGGTTGCCTTAAAAATCCCACCTAATGAGGATATGTTTTAAACTGATATATTTGGGATGATGGCAATCACATCCATAATCACTGAGTTGTTCCTACTTTAGAATCAGTGTTTTTAACTTGTCACTGTCAAGATCCAGGACCCAACCCAGTGCCTCGTCTGTGTCTGGCAGTGGCTCTACCTACTGAGCCACCTGTAGCTCACACTGAACAATAAATAAATGAATGAATGGCCTTAGTCCCTTGCCCTTTAAATCCAGGTCTGCTCCCTCACTCCCAGAGCTAACATTAGGCTCCTTGCCCTGCTCACTTCCTATCCAGTCCTCTTCTAAAAATCCTGTACTTCCTGCACTTGCCCCCCCCCCCCCATGGCATCACCTGCTAGATAGGAAGATGGCACCATCAAGAGTTCTTCATGGGTCACTTCATATGGAAGAAACTGCTGTGATACAGTATACAATTTCAGTGTGAAAAATATAATGTAGAAAAGTCCAATACAAAAAAATATATATAGTCCATAACAAACTACACTGCATGTAATGTTAAAGGGAATGGAAAGGCCCACGACTAACACAATAAAATATACCAACACAGAACTGAAGAATCTACTGGTGTTAAACCAGTGACAAGCATTTATATAGCGACCTCCACAAAGCCCCCACAGACCATGAAACAAATAGTAATATATAGACAATGCATATTGCATGCATAGAAAGTAATAAAACATCTAATATTCATATAATCACAGTGTGTGTAAAGCATAAACTCTAGTTTTGGACAGAGTGGGGAAGTGTTAGACTGGATGGTAGTTTTTTTACTGATATAGTCTGCAAATGACTGTTTACAAAATTGAACCAATGCAACCCTTACACACTACATACTGTATGTATTATTCAGTTTGCTTGCATTAAGTTGAGTTTTTAATTTTGATGTTATTATTATTTTTATGCAATTATAACATTGGAATAAGAACAGTGGACATGTAGTGGGCCGACACTCTTGATGAGTATCTGTCACAGCTCCCTCACTTCTATTAAACCCTATCACACTAGGAGGCATCTCATTAAAGGTATGTAATATCCCCTGTGCTGATGTTTTAAAAAATAAACTTAGGCTAAAAGAGAACCACATAGCGGTAATACTTGACAGGTATTCTAAAATCTATCTTCACTCCATCCAAAATGAAGTCCTTAACAATGGCAGGACCCTGCAACATGTAATATTATGAATAATAAATTATAGACAATTCTGCATACATAATAAATATGTCTACAAAATGTCTGAAGACGCAGTAGTAAACAACTTGATTGATTTTATCAGGAAGACTTTATTCTAACATGCCTAAATATTCAGTGTTAATATTCCCATGCTATAATTACTTAAATATTACATTCATTTATTATTCATCTTAATTAAAGCAAATAGAGTATATGAATACATAGCGTATAGGGGTTGCATGGGTTCAGTTTTATAGTCATTTGCAGAATATTTTGTAATACTCTTGATATCTAAGCTAGCATGTTTCCAATTTTATAACATTTTATATGCTAATGTAAATACTGATGCATAGTATAGTCAGCTAGAGAATTCTGGTGGTTTAAACAATATCCTTTTAATATTGTCAGATTGAATGTTCTTTGTTTATCCGCTATAAAAGAGCTATCACTGCTCAGTTAGTAAAAAGTTGCTGATGAATCCATGAAAGATGTCATATGACCATCAATAAGGGAGTCAGCTAAGCATGCAGTGCCTGAGGCCATGGGTCTAAGGACTGTGCTGATTCTGCTTCTTTTGTAACCAATACCATTATATTTTCCTGTAGAGACTCTAATAAGGCTTTTTAACCCTTTTATTACATTAAATGTCATTAGCAGGGTTTAACTCTTTAGCTGCTGTAAGTGGATAATAGTTCGTACAGAAAAATGTTGTGCATGTTTGTATGGAAGTGATATATTTGTGTTGTTTTTGTGCTACTAACAGCATATATGTTTATGCAAAAGAGACAGAGGCAAGGTAAATATGATGATGGTAAGATAAAATATTACAATGCATTTGAGTTAGTTATTCACCATAGATTTGTTAAGTATTGGACCAACAACATGAACATGTCAGGTCTATTTTCATTTAAGCTGCTTTGCCATGAACACACAGATACCCAATAACTGGACACAGATACCCATGATGTTCAGCTTCTGGCCATTAATTCAGCTGTCAGCAGATAGTGCATTGCCTACAGCTCCCTGACTGGACTGGTCTAATGCTGAACTTCTAGTCTAACGAAAAACATAAATTTGTTCTGCAAAGACTAGCCTTAATTCTTCAAAAATAATATATGTAATATATGTAAGAAACATAATTCATATATAATGTGCGTTCCAAGAAGCACGACCTATATTCATCTGAATTAATGCCATATTTAATCACATCTGTAGTTATATTAAAAGATAATGTAATTCCATAAAAAGTATATTGCAACAGCTCAACAAGAAGTTAGAATCTAGTGTATAAAGAAAATAAATTCTCCCAAAATAATATGCATACCCATTGACCTGCTTGATCCCCGATCGCCATGCTTCAGGTCCCCAGGGGGGCCCGCAGTAGCGACGAGAAGTGGAGAACGCCATATGACGCCCACCCTGGATGGGAGATTGTTCCAGCGGATGTCTTATGACTATACACCGGTATGGAAGTGGTTAACAGAAGTCCATGCAAGCCATGTTGAAGTTGCACCAAAAGTAGGGATTTGAGTCAAAGTGTGAACATTATGGGGTGTTTGCGGTGACTTTGCCCACTGTGGAGTGCCCCATAATGCATGGCGAGATGACGGCGCGCACAGCTCCTCCTCCATGGGAGGGCTGCCGCCGCCTGTGCTCACTGTGTTTTGACAGTTTATCTATAGTCAAGGGCCGGGCCACTCGGTGACATAGCTGGTGACCCCGCCCCCTCTGATGTCATGTGATATCAGAGGGGAGGGTCACTCAATGACGTCAAGAGGGGGCACCACCATTGACTGTAAATAAACTGTCAAAATAAAGAGAGCTTAGTCGGCGGGAGCCCTCCCATGGAGGAGAAGCTGTTGCTCTTTTTGGGGGGGGGGTTTCGGGTCCGTCACGTGCCGTGGTTGACGATGGATTACAACGGGGGACATTCTTTTTTAATAAAGGACTTGTCCCTAATAGTCTCCTATGTTTTTTTTTTCTTTTTTGACACTTTTTGGTGAATTAGTAGGGGTACGATGTACCCGATACCAATTCACATAGGGGCAGGGATCTGGGAACCCCCTTATTAACCACTTAACCGCGTAGCCCTTTTTTACACTTGTTGTTTACAAGTTAAAATAATTTTTTTGCTAGAAAATTACTTAGAACCCCCAAACATTATATAATGTTTTTTGTCTAACACCCCAAAGAATAAAATTGCGATCGTTGCAATACTTTTTGTCACTCCATATTTGCGCAGAGGTCTTTCAAGCGTGATTTTTTTGGAAAAAATTCACTTGTTTTATTTAAAAAATAAGACAACAGTAAAGTTAGCCCACTTTTGTATACTATGAAAGAGGATGTTACGCAGAGTAAATAGATACCAAACATGTTATGGTTGAAAATTGTTCACACTCGCGGAATGGCGACAAACTCCGCTACTTAAACATCTCCATAGGCGAAGCTTTAAAAAATTTTAACGGTTACCAGGTTAGAGTTACAGAGGAGGTCTAGTGCTAGAATTATTGCTCACACTTTGACGTTTGACAAAATAAATGAAGCCCTGGGGTGTGTCCCTATTGAACATACCACCACATCCCAATAAATAATAGCAAACCAGGAGTGGCCCCAAGGAGGGGGGATTTTTTGGGGTGGATGCTCAGACAGTAAAGAAGTATATGGCGTATGTAAAAGTAACAGAGTTTATTGGAACATAGTAAAATCACATATAATTGCATGTAAGCAATACATGGAATAAATCGCAATACACACACGAGGATATCATCTGGCGGACACCCCAAGTGAGGACCAACCAGTGATTTACAGCAATATTCCCAACATGTTTTGATAAGACAAGGGTATAATATCTTCTTCGGGGGAGAGTGTATTGCCAAATAATTCAATTCTAAGAGATAAAATGCACACATATAAATATTATGCATAATAAACAGTGTGAAGTACAAATATATGAAGATACAATGCTACATGTGTCATAATAAAATTGGATAAGTATATAGGTGCATGCCAGCTGGAACAATAAACAAAATTAAGTATAAATATATAACCAGTGAAAGGACTCACCCAAATGGAAGGCATTCAACATAGAAAGAATTCTACTGATAATGCTCCCGGGATGATAGGGGAGTATCGATGGTTCAATGAGCTATAGGTCAACTATTAAAGCCGTGAATTGCAGCTAAAAGTAGATCTCCACAAGGACCAGAAAAGAATGAGGGGATACAGGGAAGCACCTGAAAGCACAATGGGAGGATCCAAAGGGTGAGCATAGTAACGTAGCGTAGTACATGTGTAAAGGCAAATAAGTAAATGGTATCTTACTTCCAAATTCCTTACCCTCGGGTAGAAGGGGAGATGGAAATAAAGGCAGCCAAGTATGGAAATTGGGATGTCTGTTACCAAGCATCTGCTCGAAAATGCATGCCGCTGGGAAACGTCCCAGGACACAAGACTCCTCCAATAGCTGAAAAGTATGAATACATGGCCTTAATTACCATAAGCGTATAATGTTCAACAGGTTCAGAAAGAAAAGGGATGTGGGACGCCATAGCAGAGCTAGTAACCCTCAAGTACTAACCTGTGTATAGTAGATAAAGGCTGCCAAGAGGGACAATAGAATCCGTATGTGTGAGTGGCCTGTATAGGAACAAAGGCTGAATACTAACCTGGGGGGTATAAATAGATCCTCCCTGCAGGTGTGGATGGTTCCGCCGGTATCCAAAAAGGTCCGGCAAACAGCATCACACAAGACAGACCGGATTACCTCTAAGTGCGCCCAGGAGCAACTCCAGTCCCCCCCGTGACTTCGGTCCCCCGGGCGAGCGGCATCAGGCGGAGCCGCCACCAGCCCCGAACAAGCGTAGGCTACGCAGCTCCGCCTGACTTCACCCCCCTGCCGGCGCGCACATTCAGCCTGGTCTGCCGATGGGAGGGCATAAGAGCTGCCAAACGGCGCTCTGTTGGCTGAGAGGAAGGCCCCACTAGCTGTGTGCCAGCTGAGAGGCCTACGTGCGCCGGGGGAGAGAACTACGTCCCAGGAGGGCCCCCGGTGGCGACCGACCAGCTGCCAATCCTGATCCGAGAGGACAGCAGGGAAGGTCACCAAACCCTAGGGGGACTCCATAGAAGCCGACCAATAGCTTTATGACAAAAGTAAAATAATAGTACAGATGTATACAAAGGGATAACCAAAATTGTAAAGTATCACCGAATATATAGCCAGGCATGCACCTGCATAGGCAGAACTATAACACAATACTATCATACAAACATGCAGAAAAGGAAGATCTATACATACATAGATCTCACAAATGAAGCATAGCAAACAAATAAAGCATAGCAAACAAAGATCATCATTGTAAGAATGTATATAATGTTAAGGACAAATTGGGCTTAGAATAACCTGCTGGAATAGTGAGTCAATGCATGTCCTCAAGGGAAAGGGGGCATTGTAGGTTCTTAAGTGCTTATCATTCACTAAAAGTGAGGGGTTGACCATCGACAAGTGTATCTTTAGAAAAGCGGCAATATCTTACGAGTGACCCTAGGGTTTGGTGACCTTCCCTGCTGTCCTCTCGGATCGGGATTGGCAGCTGGTCGGTCGCCACCGGGGGGCCTCCTGGGATGTAGTTCTCTCCCCTGGCGCACGTAGGTCTCTCAGCTGGCACACAGCTAGTGGGGCCTTCCTCTCAGCCAACAGAGCGCCGTTTGGCAGCTCTTATGCCCTCCCATCGGCAGACCAGGCTGAATGTGCGCGCGCCGGCGGAGGGGTGACGTCAGGCGGAGCTGCGTAGCCTACGCTTGTTCGGGGCTGGTGGCGGCTCCGCCTGACGCCGCTCGCCCGGGGGACCGAAGTCATGGGGGGGACTGGAGTTGCTCCTGGGCACACTTGGAGGTAATCCGGTCCGTCTTGTGTGATGCTGTTTGCCGGACCTTTTGGGATACCGGCGGAACCGCCCACACCTGAAGGGAGGATCTATTTATACCCCCCAGGTTAGTATTCAGCTTTTGTTCCTATACAGGCCACTCACACATATGGATTCTATTGTCCCTCTTGGCAGCCTTTATCTACTATACACAGGTCAGTACTTGAGGGTTACTAGCTCTGCTATGGCGTCCCACATCCCTTTTCTTTCTGAACCTGTTGAACATTATACGCTTATGGTTATTAAGGCCATGTACTCATACTTTTCAGCTATTGGAGGAGTCTTGTGTCCTGGGATGTTTCCCAGCGGCATGCATTTTCGAGCAGACGCTTGGTAACAGACACCCCAATTTCCATACTTGGCTGCCTTTATTTCCATCTCCCCTTCTACCCGAGGGTAAGGAATTTGGACGTAAGATACCATTTACTTATTTGCCTTTACACATGTACTACGCTACGTTACTATGCTCACCCTTTGGATCCTCCCATTGTGCTTTTAGGTGCTTCCCTGTATCCCCTCATTCTTTTCCGGTCCTTGTGGAGATCTACTTTTAGCTGCAATTCGCGGCTTTAATAGTTGACCTATAGCTCGTTGAACCATCGATACTCCCCTATCATCCCGGGAGCATTATCAGTAGAATTCTTTCTATGTGGAATGCCTTCCATTTGGGTGAGTCCTTTCACTGGTTATATATTTATACTTATTTTTGTTTATTGTTCCAGCTGGCATGCACCTATATACTTATCCAATTTTATTATGACACATGTAGCATTGTATCTTCATATATTTGTACTTCACACTGTTTATTATGCATAATATTTATATGTGTGCATTTTATCTCTTAGAATTGAATTATTTGGCAATACACTCTCCCCCGAAGAAGATATTATACCCTTGTCTTATCGAAACATGTTGGGAATATTGCTGTAAATCACTGGTTGGTCCTCACTTGGGGTGTCCGCCAGATGATATCCGCGTGTGTATTGCGATTTATTCCATGTATTGCTTACATGCAATTATGTGTGATTTTACTATGTTCCAATAAACTCTGTTACTTTTACATACGCCATATACTTCTTTACTGTCTGAGCATCCACCCCAAAAAATCCCCCCTCCTTGGGGCCCCTCCTGGTTTGCTACACTCTGACGTTTGCAGCGATACCTCACATGTGTGGTTTGAACACCATTTTTGTATGTGTTTTCTTTGTTACACGAGCTTGTGGGGAAGGTGGCGCTTTAAATTTTTTTTATTTTTTTTTTTTTTTTTTTTAGCAATGTCCCTTTAAAAAAAAATCCTGATCACTTTTATTGCTATCACAAGGAATGTAAACATCTCTTGTGATAGTAATATATGGTGACAGGTACTCTTTATGGAGGAATCAAGGGTATTAAAGACCCCCCATCCCTCCTTTACACTTCACAGTATTCAGATCGCCAAAAACAGTGATTCTAAATACTGTAATTTTTTTTTAAAACCGGCGCTGTTAGCCACTAAGTAAACTGGAAGTGATGTTGCGACATTGCTTCTGGAATTTGACTAAGTAGACCTGATCAGAGCCGATTCCAGCTTCCTTTAGGTCTCCTCTTAGCCGGCGGACGCGCCAGATCAGAGCCCTGGTCTCCCGGTGGGACAGAAGGCTAGAGAAGAGCATCGGAAGGCTACAGGAGGGGGGATGACCCCTCCCGCGGCCCGAGATAACGGCCAAGTGGCTCCTGGGCCAGATCGGCCATTATCGCCAGATAGCCGATCGCCCGCTTCCAATAAGCCCCCCTGCCCGCAGAGCCCCACAACCACAGCCCAGGGTTGTGGGGAAGAGACTCTTATCCCCATCAACATGGGGACAAGGTTCTTTGGGGTGGGGGGCGCAGAGCCCCCCCTGCCCCAAAGCATACATACTCCCCATGTTGAGGGCATGCGGTGCATACTAGCTCATTATGCCTTTCTCTTACAGGGGTTTTTTTTTTTTTTTTATATGGGTAGACAACCGCTTTAAGGCAGTGCTGGAAAATAATGGTGTCCACACAAAATATTGACACTTTGGGCCCAATTTGGACATTTTCACTTAGGGGTGTACTCAGCGGTTTAGACATTAATGGCTGTGTGTTGAGTTATTTTGAGGGGATAGCAAATTTACACCGTTATACAAGCTGTACCCTCACTACTTTACATTGTAACAAAGTGTCATTTCTTCAGTGTTGTCACATGAAAAGATATAATAAAATATTTACAAAAATGTGAGGGGTGCACTCACTTTTGTGAGATACTGTACCGTAAGCTTTTCCTCTGCCCTAAAATTATTCCATAATTCCTTCATAGAGTCGCCAGACCTTAACATCTTCATAGCAGTCAAGACTGTCATCAAAGAGAGATAAGTGTTGCAAGCTGTTTAAAGGATTGCCATCCTTTGTGCTAAGTACTTTACAGGACTGCCATTTACTGAATAAGGATGCCCAAGGATTCTAAAGACAGTACAGTACTATAGGAATGTTCTCTATCACCTTCTAACAAACTAACATTGCGAAAAGCCATGCACACACGTTCCGCCTGTGCATTCTCATTGACGTTCCTGTGTAAAAATGCAATAAGCAGCAACTTCAATTTAAACTGATAAATTGGTGTCTGTGAGCGATTCCTTTGCAAAGGGTGCAGTAAGTATGAATTTTTGAGGTTAGTAGTGGGTATGTGCAAACACTGAAAGATTGTCCGGCTGCTTGTGAAACTGGTCATTACAATAACACAATATTATTTTACATACGTTGAATGTGACTCACAACAATATGTAATATTTGCAGATGGCGAACACCAGCTCACTGCAGCTAGAAGAAATAGAGAATAAGATGCTCCACTGCTAATAGTACACTCAGCTATTTCTGTTACTGTTATGACATCCACCAGCTGTATGTCATGAGGAGAATTACTATCCAAGCTGGTATCTCTATTACATGGGCTTTAGTCCAAAATCATCCAATACACATAAACAATTAATTACAATGACAATACTTTTTCTTGCATAACTCCCAGCTCATCCTTTAAACAGATGCTTGAAAGCTTATTAAGAAGTCTTATTTTCTGTCACACTTCTTGACTTATTTTTGGAGATAATGAGAAAGTAAGTTCTTACCTTTTCATAATGAGTTCATTGAAACTGGGAAAAGAAAAAAGCAAGTATTGCACACAAGAATCATATTTATGTAAGGTGATTAAAGCAGTGAAATATACTGTAGACTGTGACAAGTTAAAAACTGGCCAATTTATTCTTCCATGTTTATTTCCTTTCTCCAGCTTTCTTTAATGCTTTGTGTTTGTGTTTTTAAGATAACACCAAGAATTGTTGTTTGCGAGTTTTTCTCTTTTTTTTACTGATGTATACAATATACCATATGAAAACTACGCAGCCACAAGTAAAAATATGGTTTCATAAATAGAATTTTTATGTACAATATACGTGTGTAATAAGATACCAGATAGGGTATTCAGCTAGGCAGTAACGTGTTACGCATATAATGTATACAACAAACCATATGTACTATACTGTATTTGTCTTTTGTTTATTTAAAAAAAATAATAAATAAATTTTACCTTTAAAAAAAAAAAAAAAAAGAATTGTTGTTTGCCATCACATGGAAATTGTTGACTACATTTACCACTGTACATTAAATCCATGAAATTAGAATAAAGTGTTCCAGATTAGGTGTCAATGAAAAGGACCTTCTTAGGAAGTATGCAGGTGGAACCTGTCTAATTTAAACCCAGAGTTCTTGGATCTAGTGTTTGGTTTGCTATTGACTGGTGTTGCATTATCATTTGTCAACATGTCAAGATTGGTAAAGCTGTCTAAGACCTTCAGAAAGAAGGCCGTAGCTGCATAATGCCAAATTAAATCAATAATTTCACTGTAAGGAAAATAATTTACAAGGGGCATATATTTCAAACAACGACCACCTTGTCAGAGACTGGCTGGCTCAGAAAATTGAGCCCTAGAGCTCACCGTCTGCTGTTAAAAAGAGTCCATAAGAACCCCAAATATTACACTGCAGGCTCCTGAGGTAGCTCTTGCAACATTTGGTTTCAAAGTACATGCATTTGCAATCCGATTGCACTAATTTAAATCCCATGGGAGGTGTTCCAGAAAAAAAAAAACATTTGCTGTCCAAGAAGAACATTAAATCAAGACTACAGTTTTCCATTCAACATATAGGCAAAGGCCTTTCAGAACAATGTGCCATGGACAGATGAACCAACATTACTTGGCTAAAGTAACATTGAAGTAGGGTGGGACTTTAACTGTCAATACACAACACAATTGTATAAAAATATCAACATTTATTAAAGCAATAATTTTAAAAAACTGCATAAATATATCATACAATATCCATGTGATTATAAGATGACACAGTGGGGGTCATTTACTATAGCGCTCCCGCAAAATTGCCGCAAAATAGCGGTAAAACTACCGCGAATTGCCGTGATTACCGCGATTCGTGGTAAATAGCGCTAAAACGGTATTCACAATAGCGCTGGGCGGTAAATAACGGCCAAAATGGAATTCACTAAAGCTCCCAGGTCACAGATAACGGCCAACTCCTTACTCCAGCCCAGACCTGGAGTTGTGCAAATAGAAATAATGTTTGGAGCATAATCTGATCCCCTAAATTGCGCTAAAATATGCGGTATATTGTTTAAAGATAATCTGCTTTTAAACTGTGTGAAAAAGTGATTTCTACACTGAAATATCTTAAAAAGTCTGAGAAGAGACAAATACCCCGGCTCTTTACTCCAAGGCACAGAGCACAGCTGAGCACAAATGAGCACGCTCAGACACAAAACAAGTCTCAAAATAACTCTCATGGAGTAATTCCTTGAGTTGTTAGTAAATACCAAAATCAGTGTTATTTTACACTGTGTGAAGTGTAAAATAACACTGTGAAGAGGAGAGTTATTTTGCCAAGTGCAAGTTTCTGCCATTCATTCTAATGGTACAATTGTTACTTTATCAAATAAATCCATTCCATGTTGAAAATAAATGTATCTCTCTCTCAAAGAAATTCTCCTGGCAACAATGTTGCACATTTGGGAAT
This sequence comes from Glandirana rugosa, assembly GCA_018402905.1. NCBI lineage: Eukaryota > Metazoa > Chordata > Amphibia > Anura > Ranidae > Glandirana > Glandirana rugosa. The sequence goes on from BLSH010532494.1 coordinate 768,625, forward strand.
CTATTTTGTTTTTAGTAATGCTAGAATGTGAAATATCTTCATGTTTTGTAAATATATTTTTATTTTCTTGGTCAATTTCACTTTGCTGCTGTCCATGTCACAAAAATATTTCCCTAAACTCACACAGATGTCTTTACAAACCACAAACAATACAATTGCTTATGGAAATGTAAAATTAGTGCCATTTTTTTATATTCTGTTCAAATGATCCTAATTTGAGCCCCAAAAATGTGATATGTGTACCAACATCAGAAATAAAAATGTCATTACCAAAAATCTGAGCATAACTTTAATATAACTATTTTTTTTTATTATATAATAATTAATATATTCTATGCTCACTCAGCAAGAACCACCAAAAATCTCAGATTAAATTTAGAAGATTTACTCCTGACTAATGTAAGTCCTATATATTCCTAGACATGCAGTATCTGTGTATGTAGGAGAACTTGCTGTGTGTAAGCCCTGTGGTTTAAAAGGTAACAACTCTGCCAGCCATTGGAGAGGTCCTGAGTATGATTCCCAAACACGTTGCTTTATGTAGAGATGTTGTTTGTCCTCTCGATGTTGTTAACATGACTCAGGGCCTTACCTAAATCATGGCTGTAGTATTTATGTGTAGGAGGGTTCCAACACCATTGCAAATCTTGCCAGATATACAAGCTAGACAATGGGGATGCCTGCCTTTACACGCGCATGATCTTTAGTGGCATCCCAGTATTAGTCCATAGGTTTCAATATTGAGTTGGCCCACCCTTTGCAGCCATAACATCTTCAACTCTTCTGGGAAGGCTGTCCATAAGGTTTAGGATGTTTGTCTATGGGAGCATTTGGTCATTCTTCCAGCAGTGCATTTATGAAGTCACGACCTTCTTACTGGTTTACGAGGGTATCTGTTTGTAGGATTTGGAATACCTGTCGGAAGGGTCTTCTCAACTTCTACAATACCGACGTTTCCCACCCGGTTGAGTTATAACTTTGGATACCTGATTATGACCCTACGGTGATTTCTAGTACGCGCACATTTCCGTCCGTAGGGGTAACAGATCGAACATATAGACCGTTCTAAACGTTACCACAACCTTGGGAGGATGTGTATTTATGATGTCGGTACTAAATCCATTCCGGGACTCAGTACAATTGTTGTAGCTCTCCTGTTTGTTGTAGAGATGTATTTCGTTGCACAAACCCTTAGTATGAGTCCTGGAGAGGTTACCGACCGTCTC
>BLSH010532494.1:771073-785693 GCA_018402905.1 Glandirana rugosa
GTTCAATGTAATAGGTTGTACGCTAAACCAGGCAAACCAGCATGCTGGTAGCCTGGCACACATGCTCCGAAGCCTCGTACACACGGTCCGATGGTCGTACGACCAAACGGACCAAATCGCATGTTGGATAATGTAACTTGCATACTGACATGCACTAAACGATCGTACAATCAACATACGGCCAAGCCAAACATAGTGATGTGTTATGAACGTATAAAGAGAAAGTTCAGGTGCATGTAATTAGCGTCCGGCCATTCCTGACTTTTGAGCATGCGTGTTTTGCACAATACAAGTTGTTGGACCAGCTTCTCTGCACACACAATACAATGGTCGTACAACCGCTTGTTGGTACTATCAAGTTTTGTAGTCTGCTCATACAACTCCTGTTGTACGTAGGCTGTTCTAATCGCACGTACTAACGATCGATTTCGCATACAACAGTCGTTTGTACGACTTGTTGTATACGACCGTCGAACCGTGTGTACCAGGCTTTAGAATTTTGTCCTGGACTTATACGATAAACATAGCCAAGGGTTAACACAGCAAATAGTATTGGTATGGCAGCCTCTCAGGTGAAATAAATTAGAAAAGACAGATTGCAAGATACTGGTGGGTGTGTACTTCTATTGGGCGTGTGCCAGTGCCAGCTCATATAAGGGACTTCAGTAGGGGGTGCTTGGTTGGCCTGATGCGAGGTCAGGTTTGGTGCTGTGGTTTTTGTGGAAGAAGCAATGATAGTTTGCTAATGACAAATGGTTTACTAGAGCTGTTTGTTTGCTGAAATGATTGTGCATTTTGGCCATCAAAAGTGGCTTGATTTTACCATGTTGTCTAATTGGGGTGTGTGGTGTTTGTCTTATACGCAATGTTCTTGGTTTAATCTGCGCCTTTTTTAATATTATGTTGTAATGCTTTGTTAAAATGACTGTTAATTATCTTTCTATAATTTTGCAGCTAATGTCGTCATGGGGGTGTTTAGTCATTTTATGAAATGTGTGTGCAGTTATGGACGGTGAAACTAAAATTGACCACTGTAAGGTTTAGTCCAATTTTAGATTGTAAGCTCCTAATGAGCAGGACTCTTTGAACCCAATTGCTGTTTTGCTAAATGTTTATATACTGCAAATACTTTAATGCCAGTAAATATGTACGTGTTTCTGTTGGCAAAATGAAATGAAATTCATTTTGCTTGTTCTCTTTTGTAACTTTAATTAGTTTTGGGGAGTGGTGGTTTTGGGGAAGTGGATTACCTCCTCGGGGCCGGATCACACTGCGGTGGTGTCCGAGATCGCATGTGAGTTGCAGTGCAAATCTCATGCGATCTGTACTATGCAAGTTCAGCCATACAGATGGATAGTATGGCTGAATTTGCATCGCATCCTGACCAAACTCGTACGGGACCCTTTTTTTTTTTTTGTTACGGAGCAGAATCAGATCACATGGGTGTTCACATCGATGCAATCTGATTCCTGTCTGAGTTTGCAGTGCGATCTGCAAACTGATTTGGGGATCTCCGCTTTCCATTGACTCAGCTAGCAGTTTGCATATGGCAGTGGGAACTATCTAAGTTGCGTGTGATGCGGAAATCGCAGGGTTGCCCTATCACACTAGTGTGAACCAGCATTGAGAAGTCATCTTATATATATTATATTTATATTTGCATAGTCATTACAGATATACATCAGTAGGAAATATAATGTGGCTGGAAACAGGAAATGCTGTGTGCACATGGGCTGCAAGCAATTGTGTGGTGATGCCAAATAATTCAATGAACCCCACCCACACCACATATAGCTCCCACATCCTCACCTACATTAAACAAAAATGTAATTTAACTTGCTTGTGGCTATAATGTACTGTCCTCCCAATCCATACCAAGCCCTTTGACTTGGGTGGATTTTAAGGGGAAGCCCACTCCAAATGTTACAAAATGGTGGGGGATCCCTCAAACTCCAGACCCTTTCTGTGCATGCAGCCTGGAGGTCAGGATGGGGGGGGGGGACAAGTGAGGGGCCCCCCTCCTGGAACAAGCCAGGCCACATGCCTTTAACATGACGGGGTGTGTGCTTTGGGGTGGCTCTGTGTGCCCCCCCCCCTCTCAAAGCCTCTTGTACCTATGTTGATGGGGACAAGGGCCTTTTCCTGACAACCATGGTGGTTGGGGGGCTGATTGAAATGTGGAAGCCCCCCCTTAACAAGGGGGCCACCAGATCCTGGCCACCTATGTGAATGTGTATTGGGGTACATCATGCTCATTCACCTAAAATGTGTAAAAATGTATTTAAAAATGGAGAAGTTTTTTGGTCCCATCGTTTATGTTAAAAAAGTGTGTCGCGATGTACATCCATGCTCAATAGGGATGGTCCCACGGTTCGACTTAAAAGTATGTTTGAATCGAACAGTGGGGGGTTGCCGAATCCTGAACATTATGGGGTGCTGGTGGGAAATTTGAATGGCCCATAATTCAGTGAAATTGTGCGGGAATGCCGCCTGCTGATGAGAGCCATGATTGGCCAAAGGAAGGGTGCCTTTGGCCAATCATTGCTCAGCGGGTCTGAGTCCACGCCCACACTATATAAGGCCACTTACACAGAGGCCGAATATAGTGAAAACATTTGCGGAGATAGCAAAAGGTTAGGCAGTGGCATAAATATGTACAGTATATATAATACACTGCATTTATTTCAGGTACTTATATAGCGCTGTCGCTTTACATATATATTGTACATTCACATGAGTCTCTATCCTCAAGGAGCTTACAATCTATAGTCCCTAATTCACATTTATATATATATATATATATATATATATTAGGGCCAATTTAAACAGGATCTAATTTACCTACCTGCATGCCTTTGGGAGGAAACTGGAAGAATCCCACAAAGGCACAGGGAGAGCATTCAAACTCCAGGTAGGTAGTGTTGTAGATGGGATTTGAACCAGTGACCTATTTGCTCCCAGGCGAAAGTGCTAACCACTACACCACTGTGTAGACTATATACAGTGCATGCACACTCGGATAAGGGTCTGGCATAGATTTTAAGAAGAACTCCACACCAAAATTAAACAGAAATGTTGAGTAGGGGTCCCCCGCAAAGTTCGTACCAGGCCCTTCAGGTCTGGTATGTATTTTAAGGGGAATCCCATGCCAAATTTTGGGAAAAATGGCGTTGGGTTCCCCCCACAATGCAAACCAGACCCCAAAGCACCCTCCCCATGTTGAGGGCATGTGGCCTGATAAGGTTCGGAGGGGGCACACTCACTCATCCCCAACCCCCCGCCATGCCAGGGCTGCGTGCTCGCATAAGGGTCTGGTTTGGATTTTGGAGGGGGGCCAACACAATTTTTTATTATCAATTTGGTGTGGGGTTCCCCTTAAAATCCATACCAGACCCGAAGGGCCTGGTATGGATTGGGTGGGACCCCCAACACAATGCTTTTTCAGTGATCTTTATCTATATTGCAGGGAACCAGCGATGCATTCCAGCCACGACCATTTTTAAATGACAATTTTTCCTTTACAAATGTAATTTTGCGGTGCCACTGTTCACATCACAGAGATCCATACTAAGGGAACCCATCAAGCACAATATTTAAGCACTTGCTGCCCGCCCGCCGCAGCGTGACTGCGGCAAAGTGGTTCGTTATCGCAGACCGCCCACACCTGACGGCAGCGGTGATGACTAGCATTGTGAGCGCGCGCGTGCTGCCAGAGGCATGCTTGCATGCTCACTGTATTCCGGGGGGGGCAGGGAGTGGGTAGGGCAAACTCGATTGCCGCTGGCTACCTGTGATGGCCCCTCTGCAGTGAAAGAACGGAGGTCGGTGTATGTAAACATGGATCTCCGTTCTGACAGAGGGGGAAGGGCGGTGATCACAGGCTTCCTGTATATGGAAGCCATGATCACTTCCCTCCCCCTGGCAGCCCAGCCCCCATACAGTTAGAACTCTCCATAGGGAACAGGGTTAACCCTCTCCAGGTTAACCCCTTCACTGCCAATGGCATTTCTACAGTAAGCAGTGCATTTTTATAGCACTGATCGCTGTATAAATGCCAATGGTCAAAAAAAATGTCTAAATGGTCCAACATGTCTGCCGCAATATTGCAGTGCCACTAAAAATCGCAGATCGCTGCCATTACTAGTAAAAAATGTAAAAAATACAACTCCAGTAATTAATTTGCATTATCCCTAAACACAGCAACTTTTGCGCAAACAAAACAATAAACGCAGATTGCAATTTTTTATTTAACAAAGATAGGAGGAAGAATAAAAATCGGCCAAAAACAAGTAAATAAACAGATTTTTATTTTTTTACAATTGGATTTGTATTTTAGCAAAACCGAAGAAAAACTGGTTATTTTGAAAAATTGATGCTCTTTTTTTTTTATTTAGAGCGGCGATCACAAATGATGCAGAGGAGATCAAATATCACCAAAAGAAAGCGCTATTTGTGGGTAAAAAAGGACGCAAATTTTGGTTGGGTACAACATTGCACTACCACGCAATTGTCAGTTAAAGCAACGCAGTGCCAAATCGCAAAAAGTGCTCAGGTCCTAAAGCGTGAATTCCTTCTGGGGCTGAAGTGGTTAAAGGAATATATTTTTTTTTCACTTTAACCATTATTAAAACCACTGCTCCTGAAAAAAAAAATTAGAAACTTTTTTTTTCTATTCAGACATGTGCCCTGGGGCTAAGGCTGTTACAATTAGAGAGAGGGGTGGAAATGTTTTTTTTTTTTAGGGCAATGAAAATGCATACAACTGCAAGTTCAATCCCAGCCAACATCAACACATAACCTGAGAGGCATCTTCACAGGCAAATAGAGCTCGCATGTGTGCTATTTTACTCGAGTGGGTGAGAGCTGAAGTTGTAATTGCCTTTAACTGGGAGTTATTTTAAGGCACTGCTGGAGTAGATTTGGGAGGTATAGTAAATCAGGGCCAGTGACTCCAATTCTTTACATGTTTCGCCATGGAAAGGCTTCTTCAGGAAAATTATTACAGGTACTGCATTATAATCACTGAGAATGAAAAATAACATAATTAGATCAATTGAGACACAAAATTTCTAAATAACTAATATAAACACAATTTACATAATGATTTCACACCTCTTGAGCATGCATATGTTCCCGAACCACTCCAGCTCTCTCCTTACCTGAATGGTATAGATAATCATAAAAACAATGATTGGGCTCCAATGGCAGGAGGGCATTTAAAGCGATATATATGGTAACAACAGAAGAAAATATTGAGACTCCAGCAAGGGCCTATCGGAGAGGAAAAATAATCAGAACTACAAATAAACGGTAATCAATAGCATCCATTATAATGTTACCAAACAGGAAGACCTACCAGTATATTTAATCTAGAAAGTCTATGATTGAGCTAAAAACAATCAATCAAGTCTGACATCCTATCTACTGTTGCTAGAAAGATATATACCCTAAATCAAACAAATCCACAAAATCCATGTCAGTGGGGTCTATCATAGATAGTAACCACATTAACTGTGCAAGGTCCTATGGCAGGCAATCAAAAATCTATAATTACCACAGGTTAGTTGTTTCCAAGGGTCAATCTCCCCTCTCCTTACTGACGGCCATGGTTTGTAACCAGAAATCGGGAGTCTTAAATACCCCCTCCACTTCCTCTGGCGTCCAATGGTGCCAGGGGAAGCGTGGACACCAAACAAAGCCTGATGTGACATCACGAAAAGCGTCTCTCACCCAGCGCCATGTTGGAAAATCTGCCCTTAGTTGGGAGCGGTTGCTGCGATCACATCCACCCTTCAAGGCTCTTCCCTGAACAAAGACTGCTGTGGCAAACTAGCATGACTACCATACCAAGGGGGCAAGCTATGCATCTGACAAATGGCGCCACCCCATTAAGCCACCCATAGGTGAAATATAAACTTCACCAATGAGACTGGCTCATAACAGTGACGCCCTTGGCGTCCAAATGATTACCTATCCCAGCCAACATCCTCCTGCTTGATAAGGTAGCGCCATCTAGTGATAAAAAAATGAGAATTGAATTCTTCAAAAATGCAATCCTTTGTTTTCTGAAATAATCAGAAGCCCAATCTGTGTGTATAGGACTAAAGCTATAGACTTGGTCAAGGAAAAAAGAAGAAACTGGAATAGTAGTTTAAAGGTAACATGCATCCCCAAGTTACAATAAATGTGTGGACAACAGTTAAATGCATTGTAATCATAACATCATGACAGTTTAGAAGCTGAAAATTAACCCCTTACTGGAAAATTATCTATAGGGTCATAAGAAGGGCTTGTAACTGATGGATTTATTCAACCCTGGATGTTTCGTAGCTGCCAAGGTGTGAATCCATCTGGTTTCATGCTATAAAAGCAACCTATCAACATCCCCCCTCTCTCATGTATCGGTATATATTCCAGCGCGAAAAGTTTAATTTTAGATAACTGAAAAGAATGGTTTAGACCCCTGTGCCTATTAATAGGGGTCTCAAGTTTTTTCTTTGAGACCAAAGAATAAATAAATGGTTGAAAAGGCAAATTTCGGCACTCACACTGACAGAGTGTGTTGCGAGGAGAGCCAATCAGCGACATCTCCATGCCGGGACACCAAGACAAGTAATCAGGGCACTGATCATCGGTGTCCTGATTACAGTAAAGCACCAACAGTGCCCAATCAGTGCCACCAATCAGTGTCCACCAGTGCCACCAATCAGTGCCCACAAGTGCCACCAATCAGTGCCCACAAGTGCCACCAATCTGCCCATTAGTGATGCCAGTCAGCGCTGCCTTTCAGTACCCATCAGTGCCTGCTCATCAGTGCTGCCCATCAATGCCCATCAGTGCCTCCCATCAGTGCCTCCCATCAATGCCCATCAGTGCCCATCAGTGCCACCTACCCATGCCGCCTATCAGTGCCCATCAGTGCCACCTATCTGTGCCCACTAGTGCCATCCATCAGTACCCACCAGTGCCACCTATCAGTGCTCATCAGTGCCACATATCAGTGCCACCTATCAGTGCCCATAAGTACAGCATATTAGTGCCTCCTTATCAGTGCCACCTAATCAGTGCTGCCTCATCAGTGCCCATAAGTGCCATCTCATCAGTGCCTATCAGTGTAGCCTATTAGTGCCCATCAGTGCAGCCTCATTAGTGAAGGAGAAAAATTACTTATTTACAAAATGTACTTACAGAAACTAAGAAAAACTAAAAAAAAAAATTGGTCTTTTTTTGTAAAAGATAAAAAAACAGCAGTGATTAAATAACACCAAAAGAAAGCTCTATTTGTGTGAAGAAAATGATAAAAATTTCAAATGTGTGCAATGTAGCATGACCACGCAATTGTCATTCAAAGTGCGACAGCGCTGGAAGCTGAAAAATGGCCTGGACAGGAAGGGCTGTATATGTGGTTCTGAAATACCTACACAAGATGGAACAGGGAATAAACCTAAGACCAGTTTTCCCATATGGTTCAAGGGAAGGGGGAACAGAAGGATGGAACAAAAGTATTAAATTGTGTCTATGTTCTAACTGCAGAGATGCTCCCACTTCCTGTCATACAGGGTATTCTTTCTGGACAGGAAGTAAGGTAAAATCTCTCAAATGGGTCACAGAAAACAATTAGAAAACCTGAGGTTCCAACCTTTCCTTCCTCCGCATGAAAAAGCCTGCTTTCAGACTACTCTGTAAAATCGCAGTAAAAACACATGCATTTTTGCCACATTTTAGATGTGTTTCCAGTGCATTTTCTGCTTGCCTGCACCTGTGAAAAATAGACATGTGACAACAAATGCAAAAGTAGTGCATTTTTGGTGCATTTTTAATGGAGTTTTGATGTGTTTTTCCTGTGTTTTCATTCATTTCAGTGGGGAGCTGCATTTTTAGTGCAGTTTTGAAAAACGTACCAAAGATGAAGCATGCAGGACTTTTCCAATTTCAATGCACCTGCAGCACAGTGGTGTGAATAGGATTTAAAGGGAACATTTTTCTTGTGTTTTTCTTTCTAGCTAAAAACAATCGCATTTGTGTGTTGAGTGTGGAGCAGTTGGAACCTCTGTTGGGTTTTTATTGCTGTCTGTGTCTTCATTAGAGATATCTGCCCTCACCTCCTGTTCTGTCAGATGCCCATTAAATATCTACCTGTCTGTGCTGAAACCCCTGTACTACAGAAATCATCATGACATTTGCACCCAGCATGGCTGACGTTGGGATTTGAAATTATTTTCCCTTTTTGGGGTGGAATGGAAATGTTTTCCACTTTCCAACCAGGCCAATTCTGACATTTCTCTCCTACATGTAATAATCATCGTTTTTTTGCTAGAAAATTACTCAGAACCCCCAAACATTATATATATCTTTTTAGCAGAGATCTTAGGGAATAAAATGGTGGTCATTGCAACTTTTTATGTCACGCGGCATTTGCGCAGCAATTTTTCAAACGCGTTTTTTTGGGGGAAAAAAAGTTTCATGAATTAAAAAAAAAACAGAACAGTAAAGTTAGCCCACTTTTTTTGTATAATGTGAAAGATAATGTTACGCCGAGTAAATAGATACCCAACATGTCACGCTTTAAAATTGCGCCCACTCAGGAAATGGCGCCAAACTTTGGTACTTAAAAATCTCCATAGGTGATGCGTTAAAATTTTTTACTGGTTACATGTATAGAGTTACATTGGAGGTCTTGGGCTATAATTATTGCTCTCGCTCTAACGCACGCGGCGATACCTCACATGTGTGATTTTTTTTTTTTTTTTTTACACTTTCTCTTTAAATTTTTTTTTTGATCACTTTTATTCCTATTACAAGGAATGTAAACATCCCCTGTAATAGGAATCTTGCGTGACAGGTCCTCTTTATGGGGAGATATGGGGTCAATAAGACCTCACACCTCCCCTCTAGGCTGGAAAGACCGAGATCTGAAAAAAAAACGAGCGATCTTGGTCTTTTCCGCCGAGTTCACGGCATTGTTTACATCCCGTGACCTGGACGTGACGTCATACGTCGCGCCCGGGCCTCCAAGGCGCATTGAGATGACTGGTGACCATCTGGTCATCAGTCATCACTACGCACAGCAACCGCCGGCGACGGATCTGTTCTCCGGGCCGCCGATGGCACAAGCGGCCCGGGAGAAGCTCCGGAGGGCGGCAGGAGGGGGGGCGTCCCCTCCCGCTGCCGATAAGAACGATCAAGCGGCTGAACTGCCGCTATGATCATTCTTATGGTGCAGGGAATCGCCGGCAGAACAAAATGATACCTGAATGATGCTGGTAGGTGCCGGCATCATTCAGATATCCCCACTCAAAGACAAGGACGTCTATAGACGTCCGGCGGTCGGGAAGTGGTTAATCAGTTACAGAGTTCTAAAAAAAATGTTAGGACATCTTCGTCCGCAATGCGCAACTTATTACTACTAGCAATGCTCGGTAAGTCAGACCACTATTAAATATTGGGCCATGTCCACAAAGGATTAGTGGACATCAGCATTTACAATCTGGTTGAGGTTATTGCTTATAATGCTCCTTACTCAGGGTGTTCCAGCACCTGCTGACACTTTGCAGACAGAAGATCGTGTGAATGTGTAGTGAAGTGTTCTTTTGTACACTGTCTGGAGGTTGTTTACATTCATGCCTGGTACTTATCATAGAGTTCTTATTACAAATGGATTCTTCCTGTTTAAGAGTTTGTTTCCTGCCCCTTCAAAAAGGTCAGAAGACCCTTCAAGGTCATATATATGGATGTCTTACAGGAAGTGAGAGGAGAGAGTGACCAGTCACATGCTCAGCAAGCCAGAAGGAGCTGCAGACTGATTTTATGCTGTATCCATCCTTCCAGGCTGAAAAGGGACCGTAACATAGGCAAGTCTTACTGCACTGTGTAGCTCACTGTATATTATATTACTGTCACTCCTGTGTGAGCACTCCTGTGTGGGAATCAGAGATACTGTATTTGTTAGAGGCTTCTCTGACTTACTTTCTATTTGCATACTGCAATATACTTGGGCTATTCTCAAGTGTATGAGAGCAAAGCTCATTTGATTATAACTCATTTGACTAGTTTGTGTTGAAGTGTATATCTGCCACTTCATTATTTAAAGCAACAGTGTTCCTTTTTGGTCTGGGGGTTCCTAGCTAGTATTAGCCTAGGGAACGGTAAACAGCTCAGGGTAGCAACAGGATAGGCTTCCAACAGCCATTTAGATAGGTCTGGTAGCATTGATAGCCTATAGTCAGGTTAGGGACCAAGAGATAAGCTAGATAGGCCTGATTGCCTTGCAGGTGGCGTGTTCCAGACTTCGGTGTGCTCGTCTGCACAATCATCTCCAGGGAGCTACCGCTTCTCAGAAGCATCAGCGTTCGTCATCTCAAACCAGATTGTGTTACGCCTTGCAAGCCAGCCCTTCAGGGGCCCCTGCAACTGAACTGTGCCACAGTGCCTAATTGGAGGTATTGGTGTTAAAGGCCTTTAGTTATACAGTATATCCGGATATATAGATACATATACAGTATCTCACAAAAGTGTCAAGTGTCAATCTCAAAAAAATGTCAACTCTGTTATTTTATTTATGGTCTGTTAAATATACAATAAATAAGCATTTCGTATACAATTAAAGGGTATTTCTTACTATATATTTGACAAGTGCAAAAACATAACTGTTCATTCAGCAAGAAATCTTGTAAGTTGGCAATATCCTGTGCTCTCGTCCTCTGCTGACAGTTATCAGTGTGCATTGTTCCCAGCTATCTCCATTGACTAAAAAAAAACTCCCCCCTATGTCATAGAGAAGGGGGTCCTAACATACTCCCTTCCTGGGGTTGCTAGATGTAGTACGGTTGTAACCTTAGGATAGAAAGCGTGCTCCTGGCAGGATCACCAGGTGAAAGTAAAATGAAAACAAAATGAATTCAGCCACCACATACAATGAAAGGTGAGCTGCAATATATTCAACTTTTGTTTGTGGGTTTAAATACATTTTAAGCTAGCACTGCTTGTCAGGGCACCACAATGCACTTGCCATTATTTTTGGTACAGCCATGGTGCCTTTCTCACACAATAGCTCTAAGCTGAGTACTTCTGTAACTTGCAATCTTATTTCTTTCCTCCTTTGCATAAACCATGTCCAGAGAGAATGGCTAGCACACGCAGCTAAGCAAAAGGGAGTTTTGGATAAGTGGGGAGGGGTTACAAATTCTGTCTGATTTTTATTTCTGGTTTTGACTTTCCTTAACTTCTTGTGTGGTCACAGAGTCAGGAAGTGAGAAAAATCCCACCAACTAAATGCATGTATATATATATATTTATTATGTGGGTATAAATGTGTATATGTTGATGTATTCATGCGACAGAGGTGTGGGTGAACTGGAAACATATGCAAAGTGCAGGAGTGATCACAAGTAGAGGTGCACCGAAATTTCGTCCACCGAAACATATCGGCCGAAAATGGTGTTTTCTGCATGTGGCCGAAGACAAAAAGGTGGCAATAATGGAGCCAAAAAGGGGGCGGTCACATTGCGGGGGTATCATCCTGGCACGCCCCTGTCAGAGTCATCCGCTCCCCTCCCTCCTTGTCATGCACAGTGGCGATTTCCCGATGTCACTGAGCTTTAATCTGAAATGTTTGGCGGTGCTGTAACCATGTTTCGGCTCCTAGACCGACTCTTGTGATAGACAGCACACTGATCCAATGCCAGGAAAATGAATCAGTGTGATGTGCGTCATAGGAGGTGGTCAAGTAGGCGGGATATTGTTACTGTGGCTGCCCTGTCTGGGCAATTCAAGTCCAGCTCCGTGACACAGCGGGAGATCGCACTACCAGGCACTGGTGATGCTGCATCTAATGAGGCACTGGGGAGGCTGCATCTGATGAGGCACTGGGGAGGTAGCATCTGATGAGGCACTGGGGAAGCTGCATCTGATCGGCACTGAGGAGGCTGCATTTGATGGGCACTGGTAGGCTGCATCTGATGAGGCACTGGGGAGGCTGCATCTGATGGGTACTGGGGAGGCTGCATCTGATGAGGCACTGGGGAGGCTGCATCTGATGAGGTACTGGGGAGGCTGCATCTGAGGGGCACTGGTAGGCTACATCTGATCGGCACTGGTAGGCTTCATCTGTTGAGCCTGCATCTGATGGGCACTGGTGAGGCTGCGTCTAATGGGCCCTGGTGAGGCTTCATCTGATGGGCACTGGTAGGCTGCATTTGATGGGCACTGAAGAGGCTGAATTTGATGGGCACTGATGAGGCTGCATTTGATGGGCACTGATGAGGCTGAATTGATCTCTTGTATCATGCCTGCGGTCTCTGACTATTTCCTTTAGTTTGCCTGCAGTCTCTGACCATCTCCTGTATCATATCTGCAGTCTCTGACCATCTCTTGTATCATTTCTTCAGTCTCTGACCATCTCCTGTATCATGTCTTGTATCATTTTTGCAGTCTCTGACCATCGCTTGTATCATATCTGCAGTCTCTGACCATCTCTTGTATAATTTCTGCAGTCTCTGACCATCTCCTGTATCATGTCTGCAGTCTCTGACCATCTCCTGTATCATGTCTGCAGTGCCTGACCATCTCTTGTATCATGTCTGCAGTCTCTGACTATCTCTTGTATCATAGTATAAACAATATATATATATATATATATATATATATATATATATATAAAATTATACATAACAATTCAAAATATCATTATTTAAAAGTCCATAAATCACCAAGTATAACATGATTAAAAGCAATGAAATTTGTCTGGAGTATCATCCACCAGAGATTCACACCGCATGTATGCGAACACCAGAGCCCCATGACCACTATTATGGGGGTCAGGGAATGCTTTGTTATCCTAAATACTCCGCTCCTAATGTTTAATCAGCGACCGGCAGGCAGGGAAAAGGATTTCATGGTGGTTGGTACGATAATCACAGTATCCCTTGCTCCAAACGTCCAATATGTATCCAATAAAAGATAAACGCCACAATAGTGTAATTCCATCATAAACTATAAAATGGGATTTATTAAAAAATTGTATTGCACTTACAGATTTGCAGAAAAAACGGACATGTAAACATCAAATACCCAAAAATGAGCACGATGACTGGAAACAGCACCTCAGCCCGACAGGTTTCTTCACTACAAGGACTTCTTCCAGGGCATGGGTGTCCATTTCTGTAATTGCAAATAAAATAGTTTCACACAGCCTCAAGCCTCGTTTCCATCCCGCGTTCCACCCAGATCCTACCAAGCCTTAACTTGACATAGAAGGGCGTGTCCACACATCGCGCTGCTTTCCCCATACAAACTATGTGCTTTCACCACAATATATGCAGAGCGGGGATCTGCAATCTCCAATCCCGGAAGTGTAGCGCCCGTTCCCAGTGTCTACATTAAGACAACAACCTCCATGGGAACAAAATTTATTACAAACACCTAGCACAGTGGCGCAATGAAAACAAGCTAAAAATTTACATATAATCACATATGAATAATACATTTATCTTAGGATATATATTAAAAATATTTTTATTTAAAAAATATAACAAATAATTTAAAATATTTCATGAATTATCTAAAAAAACAATTGACATCAAGATCAATTTTAAGTCCAAGTGGTGTATAGCTCTTAAGGAGAAATATCCATTTTGTTTCTATTTTTCATAGTTCTCTCCCTTTAAGGCTACCCCTCCAATGTGATGTATAACTATCAATACCGTCAAAAAGTGTTCCTGTGGGGTCCCTACTATGTATCAAATCCTAATGCCTGGAAACGCTGTGATTCTTATAACCTTTACGAATGTTGGCTATATGTTCATTAAGTCTAATGTAATATGTAAAATACATATTGTAAACCACACGGGCACTGTAACAGATGGGTCACATGTGTCATTCTACATGTAATGAAAGATTTTATTGTATATTTTTTGAAAGTCACTTTGGATGTAAACTCCATTATTTTTCTCTTCTTACACTTATTCACAATGCAAACCTGGAAGCTTCCACATTTATAGTACCCTGTTAAATTGTGGAAAAGAGGTGAATCTAAAATATTGGGGACCAGTTTGTCTTTCATTGATGGTACACCTCTATATGTGTCATATGATGTCGCTCCTTTAAGCCGGGATTGCGCGCAATCGGGCTCGCGCATCCCGGCTCCCGCATCCCGGCTCTGTCGGTGACGGCGTGTCCCCAGGACATGCCGCGTCACCGACGGGGGTGAACAGCCATTGGGCATGGCTGTTTACCATGTGATCAGCCGTGACGGCTGATACCTTCTGATCGGCTGTGATCTACTTCACAGCCGATTACTTCCAATGTAAACAGAGCGGTAAATCACTGTTACCAGCTCTTCTCTCCTCACACAGTGTCCAGTGTGAGGAGAGAAGAGCTGGGATCAGTGAGTTACTGATCTGTACAGTAAAAGCACACTGACACATCCCCCCTTCCCCCCAATGCACCTGCCACCCCAACAGTCACCCCATATGCCCCCATAAAGTGCACCTGTCATCATAAAGTGCACCTATCATCATAAAGTGTACCTGTCACCTATCACCCGTCAGTGACTGTGGGCCTGTCACCGTCACCCATCACTGACCGTGGCGTGTCACCCGTCACCCATCATTGACCGTGGCGT
>BLSH010532494.1:788211-799921 GCA_018402905.1 Glandirana rugosa
GACGGATGGGTGAGCACAGATGCATGGGTGACGGATGGGTGAGCACGGATGCATGGCTGACGGATGGGTGAGCACGGATGCATGGGTGACGGATGGGTGAGCACGGATGCATGGGTGACAGATGGGTGAGCACGGATGCATGGGTGACGGATGGGTGAGCACGGATGTATGGGTGACGGATGGGTGAGCATGGGTGACGGATGGGTGGACACGGATGGGTGAGCATGGGTGACGGATGGGTGGACACGGATGGGTGAGCACGGATGCATGGGTGACGGATGGGTGGACACGGATGGGTGAGCAGGGATGCATGGGTGGCGGATGGGTGAGCACGGATGCATGGGTGGGCACGGATGGGTGGGCATGGATGTATGGGTGATGGATGGGTGGGCATGGATGTATGGGTGACAGATGGGTGGGCATGTATGTATGGGTGACAGATGGGTGGGCATGTATGTGTATGGGCATGTGTATGGGTGATGAGGGGGTCCCTGCCTGTCACATAGCGGTGCTGTGGGCACTTCAGATCCTGCCCACAGCACCGCTGCATCTGCTCTCTTCCCCCTCTCCCCCCTCCCCTGTCACACTGCACCGATCGGTGCGGAGAGGGGGAGACAAGCCGGCACTTCCGCCGGCTTGTTTACATGTGATGCTCCGTCATTTGACGGAGCGATCACATGGTAAACGGCCGCTCCAAGCGGCCATTTACCGTGATCTGTGATGCCCGGCGGTCACGGATGCTCCCAGGTGCGCGCCCCAGGGGGCGCGCGGGAGCGCGGTTGTGGGAGGACGTTATATAACGTCCTCCCACAACAATGAGTGCCACTTGCCGACGTGTATCTACGATACACGGTCGGCAAGTGGTTAAGGCTGGGTGCACATCTCAGCATGGAGCTCACAGCAGGAGTCCGTTGCGTCTCCATTCACCGTTTCAGGTCCGATTTCAGACCAAATTTTAGGCTAAATTAGGACCCGAAATGGACCAAAAGACGCACAGGACCCTCGTGCAATTCGCAATAGAGCCGCTGAGGAACTGGCTCCATAGATAGCCGGTCACAATCTCCTGCTATGCGAATTGGATGCGGGGACACATAAAATCACTACACAATACATTTAAATAATTGACATACTGCAGTGTGATGTGTTGCTTCTAGGAGGTTCATCATCCTAAGGGCTCATTCACAAGTATAGCAGGCTCCACCACCCCTCTGAAAAGTGATCCTCACCTGGATCACTTTTCAGAGGTGCTTGACAGGCGGTAGCAGTGTGGTTCTGGCAATGCTCCATAAAACTGCATTAGTCATGTTTGGCAGGCTGTACCACCCACCAAAAGCGACATGATGTTTAACCACTTGCCGTCCGCCCACCGTCAAATGACGGCGAGGCGGAATGGCTATTATTCTGGAACGACGTCATATGACGTCGCCCCTTTAAGCCGGGATTGCACGCAATCGGGCGCGTGCATCCCGGCTCTGTCGGTGCCGGCGTGTCCCCAGGACACACACCGCGTCACCAACTGGGGTGAACAGCCATTGGTTATGGCTGTTTACCATGTGATCACAAATGGCACGTCCCCCATTCGCACGGCGCATGCGCGCGATTGGGAGCACGCTGCACTTGCGCGTCGGTGGCGGCGTGTTCCCAGGGAACACTGCCTGTCACCTACACTGGTATCAGCCGCCGGCCGGCGGCTGTTACCTTGTGATCAGCTGTGATCTACTTCACTGCCGATCACATCCAATGTAAACAGAGCGGTAACTCACTGTTACCAGCTCTTCTCTCCTCACACAGTTTCCAGTGTGAGAAGAGAAGAGCTAGGATCAGTGAGTTACCGCTCTGTAAAGTAAAAACACACACTGTCACATCCCCCCTGCCTCCCCCAATGCACCAGTCACCCAACCGTCACCCCATATGCCCCCATAAAATGTATCTGTCATCATAAAGTGTAGCTGTCATCATAAAATGTACCTGTCATCAGACTGCCATTATAAAGTGCACCTGTCACCCGTCACCCGACAGTGACTGTAGCATGTCATCCATCACCCATCAGTGACCGTGGCCTGTAACCCATCAGTGACCACCGCCAGTCACCCATCACTGACCACCACCAGTCACCCGTTACCTATCAGTGACCACCACCAGTCACCTGTCACCCATCAGTGACCACCGCCAGTCACCTGTCACCCATCAGTGACCACCGCCAGTCACCTGTCACCCATCAGTGACCACCGCCAGTCGCCCGTCACCCATCAGTGACCACCGCCAGTCACCTGTCACCCATCACGCATCTGTGACCACCGCCAGTCACCCGTCACGCATTAGTGATCACCACCAGACACTGGTCACCCATCAGTGACCACCGCCAGACACGCAACACCCATCAGTGACCACCGCCAGTCACCCATCAGTGGCCACCATCAGTCACCCATCACCCATCAGAGACCACCACCAGACACCCGGCACCTATCAGTGACCACCGCCAGTCACCCATCACCTATCCGTGACCACCGCCAGTCACCCGTCACTCATGAGTGACCTCCACCCGTCACCTGTCACCCATCAGTGACCACCACTAGACACCCATCAGTGACCACCACCAGACACCCGGCACCCATCAGTGTGCACCACCAGTCACCCATCAGTGACCTCCACCAGTCACCCGTCACTCATCAGTGACCACCAACAGTCACCAGTCACCCATCAGTGACCACCACCAGACACCCGTCACCCATCAGTGACCACCACCAGTCACCCATCAGTGACCATCGCCAATCACCTGTCAGTGACCGTCACACCCATGAGTAAACATCACCTGTAAAAGTCTCACACATATGGTATCACCATACTCGGGGGGGTAGTAGAATGTATTTTGGGGTGTCATTTTTGCTATGTATATGCTATGTGTTGGAAATATCATATAAATGGACAATTTTGTGTAAAAATAAAACCGGTTTCATTTTTTTCCCACATTTTCCAAAAACTACTGGAAAAAAATGACATGTTCAAAACACTCATTATGCCTCATAGGTTATATGTTGGGGTGTTTGCTTTCCAAAATGGGGTCATTTTGTGGGCAATTCCATTGTCCTGGTGCTCCAGGACCTTCAAAAGTGTAATAAGGTGTTGAGAAATGAGATGTGTAATTTATGCTTGTAGAACGTCTGAAGGTGCTAGTTCAATGTTGGGCCTCTGTATGTGGTCAGGCTGTGTAAAAGTCTCACACATGTGGTATCACCATACTCAGGAGGAATAGCAGAATGTATTGTGGGGTGTCATTTTTGCTATGTACATGCTATGTGTTGGAAATATCTTATAAATGGACAACTTTGTGTAAAAAAAATGCATTTTCATTTTTTTCCCACATCATTTTCAAAAACTACTGGAAAAAAATGAACCGTTCAAAAGACTCATTATGCCTCATATATTATACATTGGGGTGTTTGCTTTCCAGAATGGGGTCATTTTGTGGGCAATTCCTTTGTCCCGGTGCTCCAGGGCCTTCAAAAATATGATAGATCGTCATGACATTAGATGTGTAATTTATCTCCCTAGAATTCCTGATGACGCTCCCTGCATGTTGAGCCTCTGTATGTGACCAGGCTGTGAAAAAGTCTCAGACATGTGATATCGTCATACTCAGGAGGAGTAGTAGGATGTGTATTGGGGTGTAATTTGTGGTATGCATATGCTGGGTGTGAGAAATAACCTGTTACAAAGACCATTTTTTGAAAAAAAAAAAGAAAAAAAATTCTCATTTTTCAAGGAATTGTGGGAAAAAATTGCAACTTCAAAAAATTCACATGCCTCTTACTAAATACATTGGAATGTCTACTTTCCAAAATGGGGTCATTTGTGGGGTATTTGTACTTTCCTGGCTTGTTAGGGCCTCAAGAAATGAGATAGGCCGTCAGTATATCAGGTGTGATCAGGTGTGATCAATTTTCAATGATTGGCACCATAGCTTGTAGACTCTATAACTTACACAAGGACCAAATAATATACACTTATTTGGGTTATTTTTACCAAAGATAGGTAGCAGTATAAATTTTGGCCAAAATTTACAAAGAAAAATTACTAATTTGCAAAATTTTATGACAGAAACAAGAAAAAGGCATTTTTTCAAAAAAATTTCAATCTTTTTTTATTTATAGCACAAAAATAAAAAAAACCCCAGTGATTAAATACCACCAAAAGAAAGCTCTATTTGTGTAAAAAAAAAAGGACACAAATTTCATATGGGTACAATGTTGCATGACTGAGTAATTGTCATTCAAAGGGTGATAGCGCTGAAAGCTGGAAAATGGCCTGGACAAGAAGGGGGTTTTCGTGCCCGGTACTGATGTGGTTAATTTTATACTTCTATTATTTTGATTCAGAGAGCTAAGAAACTCGGTTAGAGAGGGCAAGTCTCCACTCCATAGGAGGAAGACATCATCTATATATCTAGCCCACAGGACCAGTTTGGTTCTTTGGTGGGCATAGAAGATGTCCTCCTCTCATTTGGCCATGAATACATTGGCCACCCTTGGGGCATGTTTAGCCCCCATGGCCACACCCCTATTTTGGAGGAAAAACTCCCCCAAACAAAAAATTATTATGGGTGGCCATGAATTTAAGGAGGTCCAAAATAAATTCCTTTTGAACAATAACAAGGCTGGAATCTCCATCTAAAAAGTGAGTTACAGCAGCAATACCCAAATCATGAGGGGTTATGGTATACAAGGAAGTTACATCTGTGGTAACCAACCCTCCTGAAAGGGGCAGTTTTCTACTAGGTTAATAACCACTCTAGTGTCCTTGATATATGATAGCATATTTTTGATCAAAGGTTGCAAACGGTATCAATATATTTGCCCGTCCAGAAAGTCACAGAATCAATCCCACTAATGATTGGATGTCCCGGAGGCAAATAGTATTTTTATGAACGTTGGGCAGATAGTATATGATAGTTGTTCTTGGAGACAAAGGCACAAGAAAGGCCAATTCTTTCTTGTTAATGATTCCTTGGGTGTGAGCTCTAAATACCAATATCTCCAACTCATTCTTATATGCATTCACCGGATCCCCCTCTCAGTGGGACATACAGCATCCAACAAAAGTGAGTACACCCCTCACATTTTTGTAAATATTTTATTATACCTTTTCATGTGACAAAGCTGAAGAAATGATACTTTGCTACAATGTAAAGTAGTGAGTGTAGAGTTTGTATAACAGTGTAAATTTCCTGTACCCTCAAAATAACTCAACACACAGCCATTAATGTCTAAACCGCTGGCAACAAAATTGAGTATACCCCTAAGTAAAAATGTCCAAATTGGGCCCAAATAGCCATTTTCCCTACCCAGTGTCATGTGATACATTAGTGTGAGGTCTCAGGTGTGAATGGGGAGCAGGTGTGTTAAATGTGATGTTATCCCTCTCACTCTCTCATCACTGGAAGTTCAATATAGCACATCATGGCAAAGAACTCTGAAGATCTGAAAAAAGAATTGGTGATCTACATAAAGATGGCATGGGCTATAAGAAGCTTTCCAAGACCCTGAAACTGAGCTGCAGCACAGTGGCCAAGACCATACAAAGGTTTAACAGGACAAGTTCTGACTCATGGCCTCGCCATGATCAACCAAAGAAGTTGAGTGCCCGTGATCAGCGTCATATCCAGAGGCTGTCTTTGGGAAATAAACGTATGAGTGCTGCTAGCATTGCTGCAGAGGTTGAAGGGGTGGGGGGTTAGCCTGTCAGTGCTCAGACCATACGCTGCACATTGCATTAAATTGGTATGCATGGCTGTCATCCCAAAAGGAAGCCCCTTCTAAAGATGATGCACAAGAAAGCCTGCAAACAGTTTGCTGAAGACAAACAGACTAAGGACATGAATTGCTGGATGTCCTGTGGTCTGATAAGACCAAGATAAACTTATTTGGTTTAGATGGTGTAAAGTGTGTGTAGCGGCAACCAGGTGAGGAGTACAAAGACAAGTGTGTCTTGCCCACAGTGTTATGGTATTGGGCTTCATGAGTGCTACTGGCACTGGGGAGCTACAGTTCATTGAGGGAACCATGAATGCTAACATGTACTGTGACATAATGAAGCAGACCATGATCCCCTCCCTTCGGAGACCGGGTCGCAGGGCAGTATTCCAACATAACGACCCCAAACACACCTCCAAGATGACCACTGCCTTGCTAAAGAAGCTGAGGCCAAAGGTGATGGACTGGCCAAGCATGTCTCCAGATCTAAACCTTATTTAGCATCTGTGGGGCATCCTCACATGGAAGGTGTAGGAGCGCAAGGTCTCTAACATCCACCAGCTCCATGATGTCATCATGGAGGAGTGGAAGAGAACGCAAGTGGCAACCTGTGAAGCTCTGGTAAACTCCATGCCCAAGAGGGTTAAGGCAGTGCTGGAAAATAATAATGGCCACACAAAATATTGTAACTTTGGGCCCAATTTGGACATTTTCACTTAGGGGTGTACTCACATTTGTTGCCAGTGGTTTAGTCATTAATGGCTGTGTGTTGAGTTATTTTCAGGGGACAGCAAATTTACACTGTTATACAAGCTGTACACTCACTAATTTACATTGTAGCAAAGTGTAATTTCTTCAGTGTTGTCACATGAAAAGGTATAAATAAATATTTACAAAAATGTGAGGGGTGTACTCACTTTTGTGAGATACTGTGTGTTTCACTGTCACTCAAAATGTTATTCATTTCCACTTAATAGGCATCATTGTCCAATAAAATATGGTATAAAATTAAACTATGAAACAAGTCATTAAAGTGTAGGATGGTTGTCTAAAGACTTCCACTTTTTTCAAACCCACTGATCGCAATTCATATACATCAAAGGATAGCTGTCATTTCCAACCTTGGCTGGAAGGAGTCCCCAGGAGCCAATACCTCCATATTAGATGGAACTGTACTACCCTGGAAGACTTTGACTGTCAGGCAGAAGTCTTAACTCCTGTATCTCTAAAAAACACTTTACACCAGGTTAGGAGTATTGATAGGGAGCTTTTACTTAGAGAAAAAATAAACCCTCCATTTGATACGAATAGGTAGTACAGGCGGTCCCCTAGTTACAAACATCCGACTTACAAATGACTCCTACTTACAAACGGAGGGAGACAACAGGAAGTGAGAGGAAATCTCCCCCTAGGAAGGGAAATTCACTCCTGTAAGAGTTATTATGGGAAAAAGGTGCCTCTACTGATGCTTTTTCACCAAGGTTTGTTTCCACAACAACCCAAAATTTTCCAAATCCAATTATCATTGGAACAGGAAGTAAGGTGAAATCTTCTGAACAGAAACATAGCCAGCAAAACAAACATTACAGGGGTGTTACCCCTTCCCTATGCTATCCAAAAAGCTTAAAGATATTTTTTTGGGCTGAAGCTACACTTAAAAAATGTACCTGTTCTGACTTACAAACAAATTCAACTTAAAAGCAAACCTACAGACCCTATCTTGTTTGTAACCCGGGGACCGCCTGTATATGGATTTTTCATTTATTACTTCTTTTTCTACACAACACATGGCTGTCAAGCATACCATACAGAAACATTGGCATATACTTCAAAATGATCGTGTGTTGGACCCAATATTACCTCCCAAACCCCGTATTACATATAGATGTGTACCATCGTTGAAAGACAAACTGGTCCCCAATATTTTAGATCTTCCTTCTAGATCTCCTCTTTTCCACAATTTAACAGGGTACTATAAATGTGGAAGCTTCCAGGTTTGCAGTGTCAATAAGTGTAAGAAGAGAAAAATAATAGAGTTTACATCCAAAGTGACTTCCAAAAAATATACAATAAAATCTTTATTTACATGTAGAATTACACATGTGGTCTATCTGTCACAGTGCCCGTGTGGTTTACAATACGTGGGCTGAACCATTCAGTCCCTGAATGTTAGACTTAACAAACATATAGCCAATAGAGTTGAGCGAACCCGAACTGTAAAGTTCGGGTCCGTACCGAACTTTGGGGTGTCCGTGACCCGGACCTGAACCCGGACATTTGAAAAAAGTTTAGGTTCGAGTTCTGGGTTCGGGTATTTGATCACGCATGTTGAATAGCTGCAGGGCAGCCAATCAACAAGCGTTTCACTGGTTTGCCCTTAGAAGCCATTACAGCCATGCCTACTAATGGGATGGCTGTGATTGGCCAGTGTATCATGTGACCCAGCCTCTTTATAAGCTGGAGTCACGTAGAGCTGCATGTCACATGCTCTCTGGGTAGTGTAGGGAGAGGATGCTGCCGGCACTGTGAGGGACAGATTGCAGATATAATATCATCTCATCGATCTGATTGTGGACTAGGTAGAGATTACTACTACTACTGCTTTGAGGGACAGATTGCAAATCGCATCCTGCATTGCAGAACGATCTGCTTTGAGGGACAGATTGCAGATCTCATCCTGCATTACCGAACGATCTGATTGTGGACTAGGTAGAGATTACTACTACTGAGATCTGCATTACTGAACGATCTGATTGTGGACTAGGTAGAGATTACTACTACTACTGCTTTGAGGGACAGATTGCAGATCTCATCCTGCATTACAGAACGATCTGATTGTGGACTAGGTAGAGATTACTACTACTACTGCTTTTAGGGACAGATTGCAGATCTAATAACATATCCTGCATTACAGAACGATCTGACTGGACTAGGTAGAGTCTACTGCTTAGAGGGACAGATTATTGTTCTAAAATCATCGCCTACTCCTATAGGGTCAGGTTCCCGCTGTTGCTGTAAGGGACAGATTATTGTTCTATAATCATCTCCTAGTTCTAAAGGGAGAGGTTCCTGCTGGTCCTGTGAGGACAGATTATTTTTCTAAAATCATTGCCTACTC
The DNA here is from genome assembly GCA_018402905.1 of Glandirana rugosa. Lineage (NCBI taxonomy): Eukaryota > Metazoa > Chordata > Amphibia > Anura > Ranidae > Glandirana > Glandirana rugosa. The sequence goes on from BLSH010532494.1 coordinate 797,080, forward strand.
CTATAGGGTCAGTTTCCTGCTATTGCTGTAAGGGACAGATTATTGTTCTATAATCATCTCCTAGTTCTAAAGGGAGAGGTTCCTGCTGGTCCTGTAAGGGACAGATTATTTTCTAAAATCATTGCCTACTCCTATAGGGTCAGGTTCCTGCTGTTGCTGTAAGGGACAGATTATCGTTCTATAATCATCTCCTAGTTCTAAAGGGAGAGGTTCCTGCTGGCGCTGTAAGGGACAGATTATTGTTCTAAAATCATCTCCTAGTTCTATAGGGAGAGGTTCCTGCTGCTCTTGTAGAAGAAGAAGAATTTATTATTCATTTTTTTTGGATTAATAAATACTTAAATAGTGCTACATAGTACTTTTGCGGGCAGAATGAGGAGAGCGTCAAATAAGGGACGTGGTCGTGGTGCTGCTGGTGCTTCTGGTGCTGCTGGTGTTGGTGAAGCTCCTGTTGGAAGGAGAGGATGTGGTCGATCTGTTCCAGCTAAACGCACAAGTGAAACACCTTCCTCAGGTAGCCGACAGAACATTCAACGTTATATGGTAGGCCCGAATGCCGCTCAACAAATGGTGAGGCCAGAAGAAGTACAGGCGATAGTAGATTGGGTGGATGACAATGCCTCCAGTTCCTTCACATTGTCTCCCTCCCGGTCCCTTGATGAAAGCTCAGAGTGCACCTGAACCCCATGGCCATCTGTCTTTCACCTCAGCCCCTTGTAAATTAGCCAAGCAGTCTGAGCCCCAAGAATTGCAACAGACCCTTATGCTTTTTGATGACTCTCCTGGTGTGCTTTCCTTGGGCCATCCACATAGCCCTGCCCCAGAAGTGGAAGACATTGAGTGCACCGATGCCCAACCACTGCTGTTGCAGGATGAGGACATGGAAACACCAGCACAGCATGTCTCTGATGATGATGATGAAACACAGGTGCCAACTGCTGCAGCTTTCCTCAGTGTGCAGACTGACAAGAAGGGCAGTGGTGAAGGGTGGGTGGAAGATGATGTGGAGGAGGATGATGAGGTCCTAGACCCCACATGGAATGAGGGTCATGCGAGTGACATGTGCAGTTTGGAGGAAGAGGTGGTGGTCGCACAGAGGCACCAGCACAGCAAAAGAGGAAGCAGGTTGCAAAAGCATAGCGAGCGTCCCCTAGACAGTAGGCCTGCTACTACCAACCGCACCCAGGGACATAGCACACCAAAGGCAGCTCAAAGGCATTCCCCCGCGTGGCAGTTCTTCAGACAATGTGCTGACGACAAGACACGAGTGATTTGCACACTGTGCAATGATAGCCTGAGGCGAGGCCTAAATGTTCTATACCTGAGCACAACCTGCATGATCAGGCATCTAAATTCAAGGCACAAGCTACATTGGAATAATTACCTCAAAATCCAAGAAAGGTCTCGGCCTCCTCCTGCTTCCTCTTCTGCTGCTGCCTCAGCCTCTTTCTCCACCTCTACAGTGCCAGTGTCACCTGCCACCCAGCAAACAGAGCATGTGACAGCAATGCCACCATGTCCGCCACCGTCCCCATGCATTTCCACACGGTCCCATGGAAGCTTACAGCTCTCCATCTCCCAAACACTGGAGAGAAAGAGGAAGTACCCCCCTACCCACGGGCGATCCCTGGCCCTGAATGCCAGCATTTCCAAATTCCTGGTCTTTGAAATGCTGTCATTCCGTCTGGTGGACACGGACAGTTTTAAAAACCTGATGGCGGTGGCTGTCCCACAGTATGTGATTCCCAGCCGCCACTACTTTTCCCGGCGAGCCATCCCTTCCCTGCACAAACAAGTAGGGGACAAGATCAAGTGTGAACTGTGCAACGCCATCTGTGGCAAGGTCCACATAACCACTGATACATGGACCAGTAAGCACGGGCAGGGACGCTATATCTCGCTAACTGCACACTGGGCAAATGTAGTGGTGGGTGGGCCTGAGGCGGCTAGCCATTTGGCACATGTCCTGCCACCACCGAGGATTGCAGGGCATTTCTCTTTGCCTCCTGTTGCCTCCTCCTCCTACTGCGCTTCCTCCTCATCCGCTCAGCGTAACACCTTCACCACCAACTTAAGCACATGCAGGGGGAAACGACAGCAGGCTGTTTTAAAACTGATATGTTTGGGGGATAATCCACACACTGCGCAGGAGCTGTGGATGGGAATTGAACAACAGACCAATGAGTGGTCGTTGCCACTGAGCCTCAAGCCCGGCCTGGTGGTGTGCGACAATGGGAGAAATCTCGTAGCGGCTCTGGGCCTAGCCAGTTTGACGCACATCCCTTGCATCTGCTGAATTTGGTGGTACAGAAATTTCTAAAAAACTACCCGGATATGTCAGAGCTGCTGCAGAAAGTGCGGGCCGTCTGTGTGCACTTTCGGCGTTCTCACCCTGCTGCTGCTCGCCTGAACTTCAGCCTTCCCACTCACCACCTCCTATGCGACATGCCCACAAGGTGGAACTCCACCTTGCACATGCTGGAGAGACTGTGCGAGCAGCAGCAGGCAATAGTGGAGTTTCAGCTGCAGCACGCACGGGTCAGTCGCTCTGCAGAACAGCAACACTTCATACCAACGAGTGGGCCTCCATGTGACACCTGTGTACCGTATTGCTGTGTTTCGAGTACTCCACCAACATGGCCAGTGAGGTCGTACACGTTCCACCTCAAGGTGGAACACCCGTACAGCGTATCCTCCACCACTCACCCTTCCGACTTCAAGTCCGCTCGTCGTCGTCCCACTCTTGCGGCTTTCACGTGTGTCTGCCGGGCGTGAAAGACGTCGTCGAGACTGTATAGGCCCATCAAAAAATCTTTAAAGACATGGTGGTTTAAGTCGTCTA